>CM048040.1:26800000-26825000 GCA_026259375.1 Verasper variegatus | reverse complement strand
TAAATATGAACGAATAAGAGTGGAAGTTGGTACATACAGCATACAGCCATATTTATTAGATTAGATTAGATAATGAGTTAGACAAGAGAGCACAGGGAAAGTGTCTAATATAATGATACAGACAATAAAGTAGAAAATAAAAAAACATAAGAAATATGAGTAAAATACACCAAGATGCCACTGCTCTTTACTCAAGCACATTTCTCTATGATGTTTATATCTTTCAACATCATAATTTAACGCGGTAAAAGAAAACTTTGTGTTCATCCTACCTGGTTCATCACAACTTTTCAAAATAAAAGCTCTGCACTTCATCTTGATATAAAGCGTTACAGCAGCAAAACAAACGTTGAGCTTTGCTTTGAAGACAAATTGCTGAAGAGGAAGTGATTCAATGAATGTTCTTGCTGTGACTGAGATCAGCAGCTGAAACACTCGTAAATGTCTCTGTCCGATGTAGTGAAATAAAAATAATCAAATCATAAAACCTGCTCCGCCCCCACTTACTGATACAGACTGTTTATGAAGTGTTATTAATATTAAACGCATCACGTGTTAAATTGCACCAAATCTCTCACTGCACTTCACTGAACTGCTACGAATACACACGTCTGGTGTGAAACTGAGAAGATGAACAGTTCTCGAGATATTAAATCCGACAGGTTTCTGGACAGATGAATAGACACGATGAGGAATGGTCGGTTAATAAGTGGTAGATTGTGTCTTTAATCTTACTGGTTGGTAGGTGAATGCCTCAGCTGGGCTCGGGAGGGACGTTGTCTGGCATCGGCTGATTTGATGGTGAACTGCGATCGACTGCAGGGGTGGAGAATAAAAACACTTTCATTTCATCTCCTGGTGGTGACGGAGCTGAAACTAAGAAATATATCAAATATGGCCGTGATAGTGGAGGATGGAACTGTGGCGTCTGAAGTGAACCCTGGACGTGGAGAATTGCTATACGCTGACGGAGCTGATGGTTTTATGAGATGAAAGCGTGTTTCCCAACCACTGTGGGATTTATTTTCTGTCCTCCTGGGAGGAGGCGAGCTCGGGGGGGGGCAGGTCTCTGGGGGGCTTTAAACACAACATTACACCTGAGAACTGGACTAAATGAGGCTGCACAGGATCAGAGCCGTGTGTGTCTGTGTGTGTGTGTGTCTACACTCTGTAGGCGGCTCAGTATTCATAGCTGTTACTAGTCATCTTAAGCTTTGTCCTGATTTGCCGTCCTCGGAGTGAAGCGCTCTCTCACACGGAGTCTGTTCTTCTTCTTCACGTCTATTTTTGCGATCGCCACCTGCTGTGCCTCCCAGTGCATTGTTTTACAGTTACTTTATTCATCCTTCACTCTCTCTGTAGTTCTCTGTCTTCACTTTCCTTCACTCTAGCCATTGTCTTTCTCGTCCGCCCACACACACACACACACACACACACTCGTAAATAAAGACTTGTCATTGTGCATTTGACGAGAGGATTGTACCATTTGAGGACATGAACCTTCTGCTCATGTTCAGGTTGATTGTTTCAATTAGTTTTATTACTTAAACCTCTTTATACTCTGTCGTACATGCCAGAGTCATGTAGGAGTATTATGACATCACATGACATCATGAGGACCTGCTGCTTTCACTTGACCTGGCTCTGTTGATTCCAGTGACTCAGCCGGGACAGACTAAATAATGATCAATACACAGTCAGCGTTCATAGCGGGGACGTTTTTTCATACTTCATATAAGAGTAATGAACGTTACTCTGTTACTCTCACTCAGACACTGCCGTGAATAGCGATTTCCCTGAAACACTCGTCACAGCGATTCAGTCACATTTTCATTTGCTGCTGGATTATAATAGATATTCAGCTGGGTTTAAAAAAACAATCATGCTTATTTTGCAAGATTTCATTCTTACATTTGTGAGGATTTTATCTGTGGTGGCACAGGAGGAGGAAACGATTTCACACCCAGATGTAAATTGAATTCTGTCACGTGCCTGCAGCTGAGCTCTGAGAGGACGTCCGGCTGCTCTTCACACGTTGTCTTCATACCTGCCCTCGTTTCCTCCACTTGTTCAGCGTTCAGTGTGTAACAGATTCAGAACATTTTACTCCACAGTGGGAACCACATTTAGTTTTAGGGCAGTTAAGTCATTTCCATCTTCACCAGAGGGATCCCTGGTTATATTGTATCTCAGTGGGACCTTACTGGTAAAGTAAAGTAAAGTAGCCAGATTGTTGAGACACTCAGTCTGACTCCTCTTGTCTTTGTTTTTCTCTCCTCCTGTTTTTCTTTGATTCTCTCCATCAACTTATTTAATCCAACAAAGGAAATTACATTTTTAAATTGATTGTGTGTGTGTCAGTGGCCTTACATCATCTATATCCTGGCAGTCATTGATCCTTTTTGGTCTTCCAGCATGTAGCTGCAGGTGTGTGTGTGTGTGTGTGTGTGTTTGTGTGTGTGTGTGTGGTGTGTGTGTGGTGTGTGTGTGTGTGTGTGTGTGTGTGTGTGTGTGTGTGTGTGGAGTGTGTGGAGTGTGTGGAGTGTGTGGAGTGTGTGGAGTGTGTGGAGTGTTATAGGACACCACAGACATGAGGTCATAGCTTTTGAGCCCATCAGTCCCACCTGGGTGTTCTTCAAAAGGGTTTCACATGACACCACCACAAGAAACTGTGTGTGTGTGTGTGTGTGGTATATGAGCCTTAATCTTCTATTTGAGTGATGGTCCGGCTCCAGGTTTGGAAACTACAGCTCCCAGAATGCTTTGTAGGGTGTAAAGTATTATGTAGATTTATTGTCGTCATTTTTGAAAGTAGGAGATAATGATTTTCATGAAAGTCTGAGTCATCGTGTGTGTGTGAACACACACAGTGTGATGAGTTGAGCAGTTCAGTGTCGAGACTTAAATCCCGTCCGGACTCCGACCGTGTCAGTAAACGGATCAAACCGAGGATAAAATAACGAAGCTCCTGGTTCTTCACCTCACACTCTCTCTGTCTCTCCTTTCATTAAATAGTGAAACACTGTTTATCAAAATGGACGTAGACTCCGGGTCTGAAGCCAATGCTGAAGCACCTGAAACCTGTCTTCTGTGTAGTGACCAGCAGGGGGCGACTCCTCTGGTAGTTTCTATAGAAAGTGACTCTACTTCTCACTTTATAACGTCAGTAACATTCAGGAGTTTATGTCTCAGTCTCTAGTTTCAAGTCTTCTTCAAACAGCTGATGTTCATTTAGTGAATTATGATCATTTAGAGTCAATTTTGTCGTCCCACTGTTTCCTCTTCTTCTTCCTCTGCTCTTCCTCCTCTGCAGAGTGAAAAATCCTGTGAATCTGTCGTGTGCACGTTTACTGTTGTTGTTCAGTGTTTGTGACTCGGGAGACGTCCCACAGAGTGAAATGAGCTGAATTAGCTGTTAGCACGTCATGTTTTAATTGAACTCGTGAGTAAAGACAACGATTAATGAAGTATTCTCATAAAACCACAAATATGAAATAAAATCACAAACCAAACAACCATTAGAAATGAAGCCTTAACTCAAACTGGCTCCAGCTCTGGTTTGTTGTGAAGGATTTTATATTTTTATGTCAGATGTTAATGAGTTTAACAGCTGCCAGTCACCGAGCTCCTGGTTTCTCGGTCTTTGTCTTTGGAGACGCTGAGTCCGTTGACATGTTTGAAGACAAAACTGAGAAAAACAAAAATGAGTGACGCTCTCAGATGAAGTCGATTCACGGCTTGTCGAGATGTGACAATCACTCCACTGAAGAGGCTTTTTGTGGAGAGAGAGCCATTAGTCCTGACTGGAAAATGACATCTCAGTAACACGCTCTTTAATATTTCATGAGGTGTTTCTTCGTGGGGAAGGTTTCTGTCGTTCATCATCCGGTGTCACTGACATCAGCACGATTCAGTCAGAACTCTGTTCAGGGGTTCATCCTGCAGGTTAAGTGACTGTTTTAAAATCAATGAACTAATCTCTCCTTCTCCTCTTCTCTCTCAGACCTGGCTGAAGAACTACGGTTACCTGCTGCCTCACGACGTCCGCACCTCAGACCTGCGGCAGGAGAAAGCCATGCAGTCTGCTGTGGCCGCCATGCAGCGTTTTTATGGGATTCCTGTGACGGGCGTCCTGGATGAGACGACCATAGAGTGAGTCGGGGGCGGAATGGATGAAGGTTTTCAAAGTCAGATCTATACAACCTTTCCAAAATGTTAAATTAAATTTTCCAGGTTTTTCATTACCATACAAATGCTGCATTTACATCTGTGTGAAATCGAAGATGGATCGTTTGGAACGTTTCTTTCTGTGGTAAATCTTCTTGCGTTAACTCACAGTCTCTGTGATCTGTTTGCTTTCATTAACCTTAACGGTTTTAGAGGTTAATAACTCACAGACTGAGAATCTTCCGACACAAACACAGCGATTGACGGTGCGTCCGTGAAGCGTCTGACCCAAACGTGTTGAGATGTTGCTGTTAGCGTCGAAGTCCTGAGTTTTGATAAATAAGTTGAAATTTGTTGTGTTCAGGTGGATGAGGAGACCTCGCTGTGGCGTCCCAGATCATCCTCACACCAGCCGCCGACAGAGGAATAAACGCTACGCCCTGACGGGACAGAAATGGAGAGATAAGAAGATCTCGTACAGGTATCCATCCATTTATCCGTCCATCCATCCACTGCTCCCTTTTTTCTCTCCCTTGCTGATTGTGTCTCTCCCTCCTTCTCTCTCCCGGTCTGAACGTTGCTCGGCCTAATGTAAATTAGCGGCGTCCCACGGGACCCTGAGTGCATCTCACATCTCATCCTCCCACTCCTCTTTCCAGCTTCATTGTGTGGTTGTGCAGTGAAAGCCTCGGCTGCACCATGTGACGATCCCACCAGCAGCTCGGTCCACGTAGTCTACTGCAGGTCTGATGCAGATTAGAGACGCCCCACGAGAAATCGAACACACCACTGTGGCCTCTTTCCTTCTTCTACTCTCAAACTCTACCTGAGCTTTAGTGAACAACAACTCTTCTCCTCCGTGTTTCCTCCTCTGAAAATATCTGGACTTCAGTTTAGGTGTGAGAGCTACAGCCGAGTCTTGTTTTCTTATCTTTAACCTCTTTGGTCGTATTTTCTTTATCGCCTCCTGTTTCCAGCAGAACGGTGAGATATTCACAACATGTTATTTTGTTTCTTGAGCAAGGGTTAGGGGGTTAGGATTGTGGAATTCAAATCTGTTTTCAGCCTCCTCTCTTTCTCCTTTTCTCTCCTCCTTCTCCTCCGAACCCCCCCACTCAGGGCTTCATAGGTCCAATGTATATGACGCCGCTCCCACGAGACCCTGAATGCATCGCAGCTCTCGTGCATTACTCTGATGCGTTAGAGCCACGGTGTGAGACCACATGGCCTTCGTCATTGTTTCACCTCAGCTCCGTGTTGTCTTCAACTCTGCTGCCACTTTTCATTACTCTACTAAATATAATCGTTTTTAACTTAATTGTTCTTCCTCGGAGCCGAAGCGTCTTTCGAGGCGACCCCGTCTCCCGTGAGTTACTCTCACATGTAACTAATTTGCAGTGGCTGATATTTTGGAGGAAGCTGCCTGGACCATAGTGTTTACGATGCAGACGGGCAGAGGTTCTGTTCCAGGGCACTAAACAGGTTAATGGTTTTTTTTAGACCAAGAAGATTTGTACAAACGAGGTCGAGTGCAAACGACCTCACACCTGCAGTGATCAATATTTCTGCAGCTCTTTATTGTCACAGCAACATTTATTTTTAAAGCACGACAGAAGATGCTACTGTGAAGAGAAAATATGTCCTGTGATACACGTTTATATCTGACAAACATCCAATCCCACAAACTACAGGGAAACGATTAGAATGCAAAGAGACGCATCGAGAGGAGTTTCAGGCCCGTGAATCATCACTGAGAGACGCTGAAGCTTCAAGATTAAACTCCTCTGATGCCTCAGGACAGGGAGAGACAAAAGACCGACCGTCAAGAAAACTGAGTGAAGGGAAAAAAGAGACGCTGAGAAGAAAGATGTGCGACTTTCATGTTGATGCTTCAGCAACGTTGTTCTTCACTTTCCTGCCAATGCAGCACATTGGAACTGAGGCTGGAGCGAGCGAGCATTGTTCCTCTGAGAAGGAACTGAGGTGATGCAAATGTAGAAATGTCACTGAAATAGAAACTAGTTTAATGTATTTTGATCAGCGCAGTAGATGTAAATAAAGACTTGAAAACTCAGATGTTTGCAAATGATGATGTAGACGCTCACAACCTCTTGCTGATTGGGTGTTTTTGATCAGGACGTTGCTGATTCGTCAGTCTCTGACCACATGACCCCTTTACATGTGAGCAAAACAAATCAGATTGGGAGAATTGGGCCTGAATGCAGCCTCCTCTTTACCTTCCTACTCCCCAGCAGAACTCTCAGGGTGTGTGTGTCTCTGTATATTCAACTGAAGTGCTAGACATGTGTGTGTGGGTGTGTGTATGTGTGTGGGGGGGCACAGTACACCATCTGTGTGTTTTGGCCACAGGTCATTTGGCCAGTTTTAGCGTTCCACACCATTTACTCAAATCAGACAACTGCTACCTAGCTGTCTGCCTGGCACACGCACGCACACACACACGCACACACACACACACGCACACACACACACACTAATGGTGGGCTTAGGGTGGAGAGTTAGATTCATAAATAAGCTTTATAAAGGGATTTTCATGCAGTTATAAATCGTCACTCAGGCGTTCTCAAACTTACATCCACCGTCAGCAAACACTGATTTTATGTTCTAACAGACACATTTGTGGATGACCCGCTCTACCCCCTGAGCCACAGCTGCAAATCACAGAAACATGCCGACTGTCTGGATCATCGTCCAGCTGTAGCTAACGTAAACCACAGCTCATCTGTTTACTGCGTCATGGTCATCATGTTAACCCATATATATATATATATGGGTTAACATGTGTATATATATATATATATATACTCTATATATCTGCAGTATAACGGACTCTGTTTTTCTTTTTCACTGCAGCATATCCAACTTCACCCCCAAAGTGGGCGAGAAGGACACGCAGAGAGCGATCCGACAAGCCTTCAACGTGTGGCAGACCGTCACTCCGCTGTCCTTCCAGGTCAGAGACCTTTTCATTTCAGTTCAGCTCCTGTTACATTATCAAATGTTCCGGTGACGTGTCTTTGCACAGAGGAGTCACTTCGATAGAGTCAAAGAGACATTAACTGAACATGCTGATACTGAGTCCGCTCTGCTCCTCTGTTATGCTGCTCAGGAGGTGCCGTACTCGGAGATCAAAAACGAGGGTAAGGAGGCGGACATCATGATCTTCTTTGCCTCTGGTTTCCATGGTGACAGCTCTCCGTTTGACGGAGAGGGGGGTTTCCTTGCCCACGCCTATTTCCCTGGCGCTGGCATCGGAGGAGACACACACTTTGACTCTGATGAGCCCTGGACGCTGGGCAACACCAACAACGACGGTAAGCTGCTTCATATCTTTGCGGTTTTCTTTGTGCTCCAATATGTTATTTGTCAAATCGAGAAATTTAGAACAAATTGGATTCATTTATTTGTCCTGTGTTAGTGACTGATTTCAAGAAAAAAGTGTAATCACATGACACCAGTACTGGCCTCTCCTTATTGGCTCCTCGTCAAATTCCATCTTTTCGATTGATTCAATCTTTTTAGTTTGGTCCATGTACCATTTGTTAACATGGCGGAGGAAACAGGGTTTATGACCTATACTGCAGCAATGGGGTGACTTTGTTAGTGTGGTGAGATTAAAACAAATTTAATCCAGGTTATTTGTAGATTGGACAATACTAATCGTTCTTTATATTAAAACTAATCAGCTAATTCAAACAGCCGCTGATGGTGGGATGATCTCATTCTTCAGTTTAATACAAAGCATTTGAAATGTGAAGGTTTTCTATCTGTGAGCAACAGACTGTTTAGTTATTGGATGAAAAACGTTTCACTTTGTAGTTGTTGTTTTTCCTTCTGCTATCTTACTTTTAGCCCCTTGATAAACTGCGTATTTATCTTTATATACTGATCAGTAAATCATCGATCAATATTGAAAAAGAGACCATATGAAAATCCAGTGCATGATGTCACCTCTCTGCAGGGTCACAAAGGAACCCAGAATAAAAGTCTTTTAACTGAAATTTAAGTTTATTCGACAAAATGCTGAAATTGCTGAATATTTAGATAAATCAATTAAAACTTTCCGATTCTTGTTCATTGAAATACAAAGGAAATGATTCAAAGGTTCAAAGGAGTGTTTACTCCTTTTGATCTTTGGAATAATTCCTTTGGAGTCAACACTCCTTTAATCATAATGACTTCATCATATATAACCGGTGCTGCACTTTATTTACTTGCCAACCACTGAACAAAGAAGAAGAAGAGCTTATATTCTTAAGCAAGATGGCAACAATGAACAGGTTACCAAGAAACACCCAGGACCACCTGCTCCAAAATGAACAACGTTATCCAGGCAGACATGAGGTGTCGGCCATTAAGGGGGAGACTTCCTGTTTTGCAGTGACACGCGCTAATATTAAGCAGCTGTGTCTCAAAACTAAGATCAGAGAGTTAGAGCAGTGCAACCACCAACTGAAGCAATTAGCCTTATTTCCTTTTCCGCCTGCCAAGAGCCACCCAGTTGACTCTGACCAGGAAGAGCTCAACAACAAACAGATCCAGGGCCTCAAAGAGCAGCTTCAAGTGGAGCTGAACAAGCCTGTGCCTTCTGCGGATATAAACAAAGTCATGGAGATGGAGCACCAGTACATGATTTCTAATATAGAACAATTTATGAAAACTTGCAAAGTTAAGAACTTGAAGCTCATAGGATTAAAGGAAGACAATGCATTCAATGAAAACATGTCACAGAAGATCTCTGGGTACGAACAGAAGATCTCTGGGTACGAACAGAAGATCTCCAAGGATGAACAGAAGATCTCCAAGGATGAACAGAAAATATCTGAGTATAAACAGAAGATCTCCAAGGATGCACAGAAGATCTCTGGGTACAAACAGAAGATCTCTGAGTATGCACAGAAGATCTCAGAGGATGAACAGAAGATCTCTGAGTATGAACAGAAGATCTCTGGGTACGAACAGAAGATCTCAGAGGATGAACAGAAGATCTCTGGGTACGAACAGAAGATCTCAGAGGATGAACAGAAGATCTCTGGGTACGAACAGAAGATCTCAGAGGATGAACAGAAGATCTCTGGGTATGAACAGAAGATCTCTGGGTACGAACAGAAGAACTCAGAGTATGAACAGAAAATATCTGAGTATAAACAGAAGATCTTTCAGGACAAAGACCATGAATTACAATTATCAGACCATAAGCCAAAGGTCTCAAATCATGAGATAAAGGGCTCAGACAATGAACCAGAGGTCTCAGATGATGAATCAGAGGTCTCAGAAGATGAATCAGAGGTTTCAGAAGATGAATCAGAGGTCTCAGAAGATGAATCAGAGGTCTCAGAAGATGAATCAGAGGTCTCAGAAGATGAATCAGAGGTCTCAGAAGATGAATCAGAGGTCTCAGAAGATGAATCAGAGGTGTCAGAAGTTGAATCAGAGGTCTCAGAAGATGAATCAGAGGTGTCAGATGTTGAATCAGAGGTCTCAGATGATGAAAAACAAGAGACAAAAAAGAAGAAAAAAGGGTGGAAAAGATTTACACGTTACCTCAAACCATGGAAGTGGATGAAAAGAAAGAGAACTGGAGCAATAGTCTCTGGGTACGAACAGAAGATCTCAGAGGATGAATCAGAGGTCTCAGAAGATGACACAGAGGTCTCAGAAGATGAATCAGAGGTCTCAGATGTTGAATCAGAGGTCTCAGATGTTGAATCAGAGGTCTCAGATGATGAATCAGAGGTCTCAGATGATGAATCAGAGGTCTCAGAAGTTGAATCAGAGGTCTCAGATGTTGAATCAGAGGTCTCAGATGTTGAATCAGAGGTCTCAGATGATGAATCAGAGGTCTCAGAAGATGAATCAGAGGTCTCAGAAGATGAATCAGAGGTCTCAGAAGATGAATCAGAGGTCTCAGAAGATGAATCAGAGGTCTCAGATGTTGAATCAGAGGTCTCAGATGATGAAAAACAAGAGACAAAAAAGAAGAAAAAAGGGTGGAAAAGATTTACACGTTACCTCAAACCATGGAAGTGGATGAAAAGAAAGAGAACTGGAGCAATAGTCTCTGGGTACGAACAGAAGATCTCAGAGGATGAATCAGAGGTCTCAGAAGATGACACAGAGGTCTCAGAAGATGAATCAGAGGTTTCAGAAGATGAATCAGAGGTCTCAGAAGATGAATCAGAGGTCTCAGATGTTGAATCAGAGGTCTCAGAAGATGACACAGAGGTCTCAGATGTTGAATCAGAGGTCTCAGAAGATGAATCAGAGGTCTCAGATGTTGAATCAGAGGTCTCAGATGATGAATCAGAGGTCTCAGAAGATGAATCAGAGGTCTCAGAAGTTGAATCAGAGGTCTCAGATGATGAATCAGAGGTCTCAGATGATGAATCAGAGGTCTCAGAAGTTGAATCAGAGGTCACAGATGTTGAATCAGAGGTCTCAGAAGTTGAATCAGAGGTCTCAGATGATGAATCAGAGGTCTCAGAAGATGAATCAGAGGTCTCAGAAGATGAATCAGAGGTCTCAGAAGATGAATCAGAGGTCTCAGAAGATGAATCAGAGGTTTCAGAAGATGAATCAGAGGTCTCAGAAGATGAATCAGAGGTCTCAGAAGATGAATCAGAGGTCTCAGAAGATGAATCAGAGGTTTCAGAAGATGAATCAGAGGTCTCAGAAGATGAATCAGAGGTCTCAGATGATGAATCAGACGTCTCAGAAGATGAAAAACAAGAGACAAAAAAGAAGAAAAAAGGGTGGAAAAGATTTACACGTTACCTCAAACCATGGAAGTGGATGAAAAGAAAGAGAACTGGAGCAATAGTCTGAAGAAGCCTTTGGGGGGGATGAGACGAGTTACATCTTCAAGCATCTCCAGCCAAGCCGCCGCTTTCACCTTGGAGGACCTTGACCTGGTCTGACATGATGCTTGCTGCTCTGGGTTTGTACCCTCATGGTTGATGCACTTATTGTAAGTCGCATTGGATAAAAGTGTCAGCTAAATGACATGTAATATTATAACGTGTAATGTAATGACTGCAAATCTTAATTGTGACTAGACGCTCTGACTGTGCTTCTGTGGATTTTCTCTGTGTGCTCTTACAAATGATTCTATATTTTTTCAGTCAATAAAAAACATATTTATTTAATTTATACCTTCGTATATTATGTACATTCCTGTATTGACACTTGTTTGCCACTGTTTCAAAAGGTCAGGCCAAAAAGTGCTTTGTTTCAGTGCAAGTTTCTTTTCCTCTTTATCCTAAATAGAAGGAGATGGATGGGATGTCACTGCTCAGTCACACTTAGACTCACATTATAAAATCTAAAAAGCCCACAACAAAACAGACTTTTATAAAAACTGTACAAGATTTAAAAAAAATACCCAAACTTTTTTTCCAAAGTTGAATGTAAAGTTAAATGTCGTGAACAAGCAGAAGGATTTGATGTTTGATTGGTTGAAGTATGTGAAGTAGTTGAAGAAGCTTCACGTTATCAGAGAGAAAAAGCAATCCAAATAATGTTTTGGGGACTGGTGACCAAAAACCTGTTTTTTATCGATATGAATGACTTTGAAAAAAGATGGCCGACACGCTAGCACTGACCATCTTTACAATCGGGTTGGGAATCGTTTGGGTTTTTTTCAGATACCGTTGCTATTCGAAACCTTTAAAATGGTTCCGGTGCCTAAACTTTGTCTAAAATGGTGGGAGAATAAGAACTTAAGATTATGATCTGCATTTAGGTTCAAACAGAGTCAAACCAATTACTGAGGCGATGAAATGTATTAACCTGAGCTGGTCAGACCTTAAGAATTCACGACTCACCAGGGGAAAGAACCTAGAGGAAAAGTCTTCTAGTAGCAAGTGGAAAGGTGTCAATCGCCTGTTTAACCAGCAACTCTGCACTAAAGTTCTGCTGAGTCGTTGTTCTGCCTTGAAGGGGCGTTCATGTGAATTTTCCTAGTCAGGAACCAGTTTTTTCAAATATTCCTACAACACACAAACGCACAACCTAATTGGGCCCTGCAGCGGTTTGGGGTTCCTTCTGTTTGATCACGTCTTGAAACCCCCGGAGCCACGTGGAGCATGAGCAGCTCAGCATCACCTGTTTCCCAAAGCTGACACAAAATCTGTGCAGCTTCCTTTACCTGTGAAACTCGGTCAGATGAGCAGAACCACGTCAGATGGTTCTTAATTCAGCCTGTTTTCTTGTTCACAGGCTTATTTTAAACCCCTGATGCAGGAGCAGCACATTATTTATCCATTTCCAGATTATGAATTTAAAATAAATGTAAGTGTGTACCTCTGAATTTTACTGGATGCAGCACCAGCGTTTTTTCCTTACTCTTACATAATCCCTGTCAAGCAGCGTCATTTGACGAAGTGGCTTGTGCTTCGCTTTCGCAGGCAGATCCAGTCGCTTCAGTTTCTTGTGTTGATGAGTCAACAGCATCTTACTCCTTCCACCTCTCAGCCTTTCTTTTACCGTCATGTTTAATGGTCTGATCTTCTCTCTCTCAGGTAATGATTTGTTCCTGGTGGCGGTTCATGAGTTGGGTCACGCGTTGGGTTTGGAGCACTCCAACGATCCCAGCGCCATCATGGCTCCTTTCTACCAGTACATGGACACGCACAACTTCAAGCTGCCTCTGGATGACCTGCAGGGGATTCAGAAAATCTACGGTGAGGAACATGTTTATTTGTGTGTTTATGGTGCAGGAAGTTGTGACATCGTACACGTCAGTGCCGTGTTCATGGACAACACGCGTTCATTTAACATTTACATGCACAAATCATTTAACCAAACTCCCCTCGGCCCACATCTGGCTTGTTGACATCCTCCTGGAACTAAGATGAATCTGCAGGGAATTATTTTGTCCAAACACAGATTTCAGTTCAGTGTTAGTTACTTCACATGAAACTGTGAGGACGTTTCCTCTCTGAGAGTCTGAAGCTTCATGTGTTTGTTCCATGTTTCATTTGATCTGTTAGTTCTGGTTTCACATTGTAATTTAGGGACTAAAGAATTTTTTCTGACATACGTGCGTCCTGTCGTCATCACCTACATGGGTGGAGTCTACCTGTACTTGACTCTGATTGGTTTGTAGACGGCGCCTGACGTGGGTGTGTTGTCAGTTCAGTTTACGTCCATTTTCCTAAACGAGGGATGAGCCTAAATGTCAACCTAAAATGTGTTTTAAAGCTGAAACGTATCAGTGTGAACGCAGCCTTCAGCTCCCACAGTGTTTGCAGCGCACCGTGGGAGGAGGAAACTCTGGGGTTTTACATTCAGGTCCAAAAATTGAGACTTATTTTGGACACCTCTGCCTGAACACTTGACTTCATTTGAGACCTGAAAGCAAAAACGTGCAAAAGCGAAAACAGCACACCTTGAATATTCATTATTCATCCTAAAGCCCAGAGTGCAGCTGAATTATGGAGAAGTGTCGCCCAGCAGCCGAGCGCTGCGCTGGGGGAATGTCCAGAGTGGCAGCGCTGAGAAGAGTTTGCCTGGAAAGAAAAAGAAATTGTGCAACTTTGTGTCTTTTCTTTTGTGTTCACTCCGGGGACACTTTGTTCCTTTTGAGAGACGACGCTTCACATTCCAGTAAACTCTTTTTGTCTTCTTGTTTTAATAAACAAGCCACAGCGACGGCCTGTCGGCAGCTGAAACCCTTTCTGTCGGCCCACGTAATATTCCTGACAGCTTCTAGTGTAATTGTTTAAGAGACACAAAGACGCAGGAAGAAAACCAAACAGAACATTTATTGTAATATGTTCAACATCTACAGCAGCGACTCTTCTTCCTCGCTTGGATTCCTTTGGATTCACAGCAGGAAAGTTCCCATCATCCCCTGAAACAAAAAAAGGTCTAAACATTAAAGGTCATGATATACGGTTGACATTTCCAGTCAGTGTTGAAGGGTAATCGTGGCGGTCAGTGGTGTTTCTCACTTGTGCTCAGTGTGAATAACAAAGCCTGTCTTCTTATTTGCTTCGCTGCTCCATCTTACCTGCACCTGAAATAACCAACCGTCCACCCTCAGTGACGGGTTTCACTTCCAAACGAGGCCGCTGGTGTGTGAAGTGCAGTTTATTGTAGAATACAGACTTTATATATAATAATATTTCTTCTTGTAAATATAAGATAGGTTTTTATTTTCAGTTTAAATCAGAACTGAAACACAAACTGCTGCTCCAGGCGTCATCACAGTTCTCTGGACCAGAGGTTTTCAAGCTGTGAGGCAAATGGAAAGATGTGAGGCGTGAGCCACAATTTGCATCGAAATTCGTGCTGCTCCTCGCAGTCATAACATCTCAACTCCCACACATCATGCTCATATTTTTAGATCCAGTGAGACTCACAGTTCTCAGGGTTATCTCTGTCTCTGATGTCCATGTGAAGAATTCTCCATTAATCCTCGTCTCAGAAGATCCAACATAAAAACCGCTGACGCAACTAAACTCAGTGCGACTGTTTTTCCAAAATATTCTTCAGTGTCTCGTAAAACCCGCAAATCAATCATGTTGTTATCCATGCGTTTTGTTTTTGTCCCAGGTATCCCCACAGCCATGCTGGAACCCACCAGGCCGCTGCCCACTTTACCTTCTCGACGCACACACTCCACCTCCGAGCGCAAGCACGACCGTCATTCCCGTCCGGTGCGTCCCCCCGGTGACCGGCCGGCGCTGCCTGGAAACGGCAAACCCAACATCTGTGACGGCAACTTCAACACCGTGGCCTTCTTCAGACGGGAGATGTTTGTTTTCAAGGTGAGAGATGGAAGAAAACCAAGCTGTTTCTGGAAAGTTCATTAGTATGAAGAATAAAAGTTACTGACGAGAATGTGAATTGAGTAAAATGAAGCAACAAACAGAAAAACCTTGAAAAGAACTGAAATTTGCAGCGGAAACTAAATGTTTTCTATTTCTATTTATTTGTGGAACGCTATGATACATTTTCGAGCCGGGGCCTGGTTAAAGGGGCCCAGGTATCAAGAGGTTAAAGTCTCTGCAGCTGCCTGTGTTAGCGTCTGCATCGCTGCTATTGTTACTTTAAACCCAGCGCGAAAATCACAAATACTGAACGCACTAAAAACTCTCTGTCAAATTCAGGCTGCATGTTTTTCCCTGTCGGTGATGAATGGGCGTTAGCTCCGGCTGAGGGTGACTCATGCAGCTCAGGGGGACGCTGGGGAAAAAGCTTAATTGCACAGTAAGTGGGGAAGTTGCAGGAACCTAAGTGAAGCAGTGAGTGATGTGCGGCCACTTTGCTCAGTAACGTTCGCTCTGATCCACGAGGTTCGATTAACGCCTGTGATAAAACATCGTCTGCTCTCATGGTTTCCTGAGGATCCTCAGGTGAAACCAGGGCTGCTCATATGGTGCCATCAAGCTCATAAACACTTTGATTCCAGCTGCATTAGTGCCATGACATATACCAACACACTTTACACAACACCAGTTTATCTGGTGTCAAATTTCAAGCATGTAAAAACCAAGTTCCACTTGACGAGTGAATGACAGTCAGGTGGTGTTGAGCAGCTGCGAGAGCATTTGTGGCGAGTCTACCTCTACAGAAAATCTCTGTTCAGAAAGTGAATGATCGCTAGTGAGCGGCATCTGCTGGATCATGAGGGAAAGTGTTTCAGTCTGATGTGATTCTATTTTGTATATTTGAAATTTGAACAGCTCATTACAGTTCATATATGAATTTTCCCCCCACGTTGGAATGAATGCAAACAGCAGGGGGCGACATGAGGAGGTGTCCATGAATGTCCACATATAGCAAATCTGCTCATGTGGGACCAGACATCAAAATGGTGGAACTGAGAGAGAAGAGAGTGCTCTCTGTTTAATGTATTAGACGTGTGTGTGTGTGTGTGTGTGTGTGTGTGTGTGTGTGTGTGTGTGTGTGTGTGTGTGTGTGTGTGTGTGTGTGTGTGTGTGTGTGTGTGTGTGTGTGTGTGTGTGTGTGTGAGAGAGACAGTCGCACACTGAGCAGCAGAGGACGAAGAAAAATCCATTTTGATGTCTCTGATCTTTAAACTGAATGCTAGAAAAGGTCACAGACCCATCTCTCTCTCGTCTGTACGCGCTTCCTGTCTGTCACCCGTCTCACCCCCCCTCACCCACCCTCTGTACCTGTCTGACCCTGCGTCTGTAGCAGCGCTGAACGTTTCATCCTCAGTTTTAACTCTACATATCCTTTTGGTTTATTTTTACCGATGTTTATTCTAAACTGGCTTCACTTTTCCAGTCAGTTCAGCAGCAGTAGTAGTGTGGCGACACCTAGTGGCTGGAGACATTGTGTTTTGGGGTTGTTGAATTGGACTCAAAGATAAAATTGTTAGAATATAGTGGCCAGAGGTCAAAGGTGAAGGACATTGTGATCTCATAAATCATGTTTTTGGTCTTGTGAACATCAAATCTCAGGAACAGCTCCAGAGAATCCTCTAGATTTTGGTACAAATATTTAGTTGGACTCACGGATGTCCTGATTAGAATTCGGAGCTCACAGCTCAAACTTCTTTTTGCCTTGTGAACATCTTATCTTAAGAACACCTCAAGAGAATCCTTTGAAATTGAGCACAAATGTTCACTTAGGCTCATGGATTAACTGATTACATTTGGGTGACCAAAGGTCAAATGTCACTATGGCCTCACAAAACATGTTGTTGGCCTCTGGATCATAATATCTCGAGTCTGGCTTTTGGGATTTTTTTCAAAGTTTGACCAGTTTTCACTTGGACTCAAAGATAAACTGGTGGTGATTCTAGTTATTGCTGTGACTGAAGAACCGTTCAGTGAATACAAATCTAAATGCAAAACCTTAAAGAACACAACAATCTCAGGATATGGACACTTTAACTGGCAGATATGGGATTTGATTGGCTAACGTAGCTGGATGATGTCACTCTGTGTTATGACGAAGGTTGAGGAAGACGGATCCAGACAAACGAGACAAATACAAGGGACAGCAGCTTCATCATCATCATCATCATCATCATCATCATCATCATCAGTGATCTCCTTCTCAGTTCTGGACGAGGGCACATTAGGACACAGAGCAGTAAGAGCCAGTGGGCGTTTCTAAGGAGACACTCATTATGGGATGTTTCCACGGTGAGAAACGCTCATGGCTTCTTTCACTGGATGTGAAGCATCGATTTTCTTCTGTTCAGACAGAAAAGCATTAGTGGCCAGAGGATGTGTGTGTGTGTGTGTGTGTGTGTGTGTGTGTGTGTGTGTGTGTGTGTGTGTGTGTGTGTGTGTGTGTGTGTGTGTGTGTGTGTGTGTGTGTGTGTGTGTGTGTGTGTGTGTGTGTGTGTGTGTGTGTGTGAGTGTACATCTTTACCATTGTTGTGAAGACATTTTGATTTAGAAAACTTGGATTTTGGGATCAGGAAAGAATTAGGTTTAGTTTAAGGTTCAACATGAAAAGACGTGTGTGTGTGTCTCTCTCTCTCTGTGGGGACCAGGCTTTGTCCTCGATTCACTGAAGCCAAATGATGAAGAGCTAAGATTGATGCTTTGCCTTCCTCTCCTCCTCTTCCTCTCTTTTTTCTCTCTGTCTGTCTCCTCCTGCTTCTCTTTCTTTCTCCTCTCACCTTCCTTCACTTCTCTTATCTTTGTCTTCTGTCCATTTATACCCTGTGTCTTCTCTGCGTCCATTCTGTCCTTCTGGTTACCCCTTGCTTCTTCATTTTAATGACTTTAAGGGTGACGAGTGGTTCTATGCTATGTTTTCACGTTCTACGTCCGTCTCATTATTGTGAACACGATATCTCCAGAACTCATTGAGGGAATTTCCTCACATTTGGCACGAACATTCACTTTGACTCAAGAATGAACTGATTTCATTTTGGTGGTTGAAGGTCAAGGTCACTGTGACATGGTTTTTGGTCGTGCGAACGCATCATCTTAGGAAAACCTTGGGGGAACTTTTTTACATTTGGTACAAACGTTCACTTTGATTCTGCGATAACCAGCATTTAACGTCCAGCAAATAGATTATTAAGCCTGCTGCGTGCTGTCGTTAATACATAGCAACATAGAGCTGTGTGTCATCTGCGTAAGAGATAGATGCCAAGTTTCAATGATCCAACAGAGAGGAAGCATGTGTACTGAGAATAGCAGTGGGCCAAGGATGATGCCTTGAGGAACACCACAATTAAAACGGGCCACAGAGGAGCTGGAATTCGCCCTGACCACAGAGAAGGTGGTTTTATTGAAGAGGTATGGAAATAGTAGGTTTAGTGCAAAGACCAGTTTGTCGAAGGTGGAGGAGAATAGAGTGGTCTATCGTGTCAAAGGAGGCGCTCAAATCTAAAAGTAGCTGTGCATCGCCTCCATCAGCTGTTAAAAGCAGAGGATTTAAAATTTTCATGAGAGCGTCTACATGTGAAGGGTCACAGGTCGGCTGAGGAGACTTTTACGTATGTATTATGAATTAAAGATACTGATGCTATACTTGGCCACAGCTGTGTAACGAGCAGCAGCTCTGCCATTGTTAAAAAACTTGCTTATGAGGTACAACAATCACACTTCATTCTTTTCATTGCCGGCTTTGGCGGCATGTCAGCATCTATTGATGGTGAACTGCAGGGGTTGTGCATGGGTGCCCACATCCACTGAGTTACAACAATCCTCATGAAATCCGACTCTTTAGAAACCTGCAGTAACTCAGTGATTCAGAAACGTCTTTAAACGTCTGTGACTCATTTGGACTTTTGTTGAATGAGGCTGCCGGTGTGGTTCTGAACAAAGTTTCTAACCTCATTATGTCCTAGGACCGGTGGTTTTGGCGTCTGAGGAACAACAAGGTGCAGGAGGGTTACCCCATGCAGATCGATCAGTTCTGGAAAGGCCTGCCACCTCGCATCGACGCCGCCTACGAGAGATCTGACGGCAAATTTGTCTTCTTCAAAGGTACGAAACCATCATGGAACAAGCTGGAAGAACAGGAAACCTCAGTTCTGTTTGTCAAACTGGGGCCTTAGAAACAAATGCTCCGAACCAGGACAATGTTAGTGATCAGTTTGTTTTGTTGTAAGATGAGTTCGTTATCCCCCTGCTCTTGATTTACCCACAGACATGCAGTGTGTTATATTTGAGTTCTGAAGATGTTTTATATCAGTAAAATGATTGATTAATCTTTTATAAACCCATTAATTAAAGCTTTTAATCACTTTATAAAAGCTGCCTTGTCGGTTAAAGTCACTCGCTCAAGGAAGTTTCTTTCACAAATATGAGCAAAATTTAGTTTTCTCAAAATTGAGCTGATTTCAAAGTGGAGGAAACTTTGCCACCTGACCGAGTGACGTCCAGATCTCCGTCTACCATCTGCTGAGGCTCCTGCTCGCTGCACGCCTCCTCAAACTCTATTTATTAAAGTGTGAAATAGAGAATGTCGATGCAGAGGGGAGCTCCCAGCACAAAGTAATAGAATCTCAGTCGACTGGGATGAAACCTCCGTCATCCTCCGCCCTGCCTACTGCGGAGTCGTCTCACCCACCCCCTCCCTGTTTCCATCTCTCTCACTCTTTCTCACTTTCTCTGTATCACACACACACACACACACACACACACACACACACACACACACACTCCAACATCTTCTGACAACGTCCTGCTATCGCAGGCAGCCAGCAGCAGGTATTAATAGCTTTGGTCTCTCAGCTGCTGACTCGCTCTATCGCACACACACACACACACACACACACACACACACACACACACACACACACACACAAAGACACAGATGATGATTTGTCTTGCACACATTTGTTGGATATAAAGCACATAATCACGTAGCATAAAAGCTGCTCCACACGTTGACCCAGGAGCGATAAGACACGACACTCATGCTTCAGATGCCGACAGGGGACTTTTTTTATTTGAGTCTATTTTTTTAAGTTCAAGTCTCGAAACTGTGATTGAGTGTAGGGGCCACTTTAGGGAAAATAAATCTAAGATTACGAGAATAAAGTCCTAATTAACAGAGAGTGACGTCATATCACATCGAGTGGGTATCAGAGGTTTCAGCGTCCTTTTAGTATGAAACTTTCTACCTTTGTTTCTGATCTTCACCACAGATCACCATGGAAACACAGTCAGTGGAAACACAAAGGACATTTTATTCTAAACTCTAATTTTTGAAGTTGTCTGCTCGATAGATCATCTGAGCTTTGAAATGTATTGTTTTCACCGGAGGAGGAGAACGACTGATTCTTCCTCCTGAATCACAGGGTTCAGCTCAGATCTCAGGAGTCACATCTCTGCAGCATGTGAAGCATTGAAAACGTGTATTAATATGAGTCTCCTCACAGTCTTCCAGGTGATAAGTACTGGGTGTTTAAGGAGGTCACGGCCGAGCCGGGTTACCCTCACGGCCTGGTGGAGCTGGGCAGCTGCCTCCCCAAAGACGGCATCGACACGGCGCTGCGCTGGGAGCCGGTGGGGAAGACCTACTTCTTCAAAGGGGATCAGTACTGGCGCTACAACGAGGAGAAGCGCACCGCTGATCCCGGGTACCCCAAACCCATCACTGTGTGGAAGGGAATACCGGACGCTCCGCAGGGGGCCTTCATCAGCAGAGAGGGCTGTGAGTTTCTCAAACATTTGCTAACCTCACCTGGAGAAATCTGTATCATCAAGGTAGCGCTGCGTTTCACTCAGTCGCCTGAAGGTGGCGTCATATCCTCTCTGTGCATGCGTCAGTTTCTGTTTGTCTGAAGAGTCAAAACTGTCTTTTTATCCAGTTTGAAGTCTTATTTTTATGATACACGTTTTAGATCTTGGTGGTTTTTGCTCTTTATTTGAAGCAGATGAAGGATTTTAGTCGTCAGGTGTCTGGATCTGAAGTTTTCGGAAAAACAAGCTGAGCAAACGTCAGCAGCAGCTCGACTCTCAGCCAATCAGAGACGAGTCAGAGTTTAACAGGAAGCTGCTTTATTCACTGTTTTTACTGGACTTCTTCTGTTATTGTTTAGACTGAGACGACCCCTTGTGGCAGGACGTTAAGTAATGCTGCTTGTGTCTTTAACTGTTAAATTCAATAAAACTTTATTTGTATAGCGCCAAATGATAATATACATTATCTCACAGCTCTTTACATAGAAGGTAAAGACCTTAAAGATTATACATTTAAAATTCAATGCCTCACTATTTGTTTTGCCCTCTTGCTAGTTCACTTCATTCTGCAGCTCTTCCTCCTCCATGAAGGATTTTCTGTATTCGTCCAGTGTTTACGCTGCAAAAGTGTAAAAAAGCCACGAGTCAGAGTGTCTAAGAGTCTAATAGCCACTCATCACTTCTGCTTGTTGAGCTGAGACCTCGTGACCGTGTGTGTGTGTGTGTGTGTGTGTGTGTGTGTGTGTGTGTGTGTGTGTGTGTGTGTGTGTGTGTGTGTGTGTGTGTGTGTGTGTGTGTGTGTGTGTGTGTGTGTGTGTGTGTGTGTGTGTTTGGAGGTGATGAAGCAGACAAGGATGTGGACATCAGGAGAAACCTTCTGGGGTTTCTGTTGATGAGCTGAGCTGTGTGCATTGTCTGTCTCTGTCTGTCTCTGTCTCTCTCTTGGTCTCTCTCTCTCTCTCTCTGTTATTCACTAAGGTATTCTCCTTTCTCTCTCCTCCTCCTCCCTCCTTCTGTATCTCTCTCACACACACTGTCCCGTTTGTCCCTGAGCTCCGTCTCTCAGGCGTCCCACAATATTGCCCTTCAATAAAAAAAACTACTGGGACCAAAACTCAGAAGCTGCAGAGAAACACTGAGTCACAATAGAAATGTTATTGCCTCTAATGAGATTCTGCACCGCGGGGAGCTGAGGACACTGAAGACGTTTTTCACTTGAGCACAGTCACTGAATGTTTCCTTAGAAAAGTGTTGTTTTCCTGTGATTTGAGATATTTAACCTCAAGCATCCGGGCAGTGCTACGAGTTCTTAGATGTGAGTCTTGTTCACCCGACTCCCTGTGACTTCTGCGGACGATTGAAATGTGGTCTCAGGAAGTGATTCTGACCTATGACACACAGCTGAGTAAAGCTCGTCTAAGGCTGAAAACAGCAGCTGGTATGTGTGTGGGTAGAAAGGTCGTAACAAACAAAGAAAACCAGGGTTTTCTCTGTGGGTTCCTTTATTTTCAGGCGTATGGAAACTGTCAGAGCACAAATACACAGTCACATTAAATCAAACCTTTGTCGACTTGAATCCTTCCTCAACCAGTCGAACAAAAACGTTTTTAAAACTGTAGATCAGCGTGGACCGATGCTGTATGTAGAGTAGAGAGTCATCAGCGTATCGTGACAGATTAGATTGAACATCACAATATGAGTCATCCGAATGTAACAAATATTAATCCTCTTTCTTCCTCTTTGCCATCCTCAGACTACACATACTTCTACAAGGGGAAGGAGTACTGGAAGTTCGACAACCAGAAGCTGACGGTAGAACCTGGATATCCAAAATCTATCTTACGCGACTGGATGGGCTGTGACCAGTCCGACATGGAGCGCTCCGGTGGCAGCGGTAACCGTGGTGACCGTCAGCTGCCCCTCGATGACGTGGACATCATGGTGACCATCAATGACGTCCCGACGACGGTCAACGCCATCGCCGTGGTGATCCCCTGCATCCTGTCGCTGTGCATCCTGGTGCTGGTGTACACGATTTTCCAGTTCAAAAACAAAGGAGTGCAGCAGAACACCATGGCACAGCACTACTACAAGTACCCCGTTCAGGAGTGGGTATGACAGGCAACCTTCCCCCGAGGAGGTCAAAGTTCACAGGTGAAGTGGTTGTCATGCTGTTGGCTAGCTAATGTTGGCTAATGGCTAAAAACACTAGCAGAGGAAAGTGGACAGTCGATGCTAAAAGACGGTAACTGGCTTGAAACTCACGACTGGAAGATTCGTGACTTTGTCTTTTTCAAACAAACTGAGAACTCGTCCACAGATACTGGAGGAGGATGCAATCTTCCGAGGACACGATTTTTCAGTCTTGACCTGATGATGCGATACTGAACTTCGACTCCTCGTCTGGGACCTACGACACACAGCTCTCCTTCTCAGCGGAAAGAGCGAGGAAGAGGATGATGCTCTTCTAAGCCAGACGTCGACAGCTTGTATCGTGTGAACTTCTTCAGCTAGTAAGATGAGATTTAATTAAAAAAAAAAAATGAATAAAAACATCACACTTGAAGATAAATGTAGGTAGAAAGGCCATAACAAAGAAAACCAAGGATTTCTCTGTTGTATGGAAACTGTCAGAGGACATTTTTCTCTCTTTTAGCACCAGACACAACAAAAGCATTCCCATCACCATCAACTCAAACTCGACTTTAATCCTCCCTCAACTTTTTAAAATCTGTGTAGATCTACACAGTGTGGCGCGATGCTGTGTGTAGAGTAGTGAGTCATCAGCGTATAGTGATAGATTAGCTCAGCGGCCTTATCTCGAACATGTCTGCTCATATTTAACATCCACGCAACAGAGCCTGTATTAATCGAGCCGCTCGACGTAAAGTAATGAAAAAACTGACATGACAACAAGCGATTTTTCTTAAAACAGGACCTTTCTTAAACACGTTTTCATTAATTGTACAAAATATCGTAATTGATGATGAAAACTACGTCGGCTGATAGAAAAGTGGTAGTTTTATCCCACTGTTTGCATTTTATTCATATATGTAATAGAATGTTGCACCACACTTTTTTAGAATTTAGTTTCTATTTCAACCAATTTCTTATTTAATTCCTATTTATACATTCTAAATATATTCGATTGTTAATTTTACATGTTTACTGCTATTTGAGATATCAAGGATTTAACTCAAGTAAAAAGAAGCGTTTGAATAATTAAGAGTACACTTGTTTTTGGAGAATAACATATCACTGAGTGAACAGTTTATTTCTTTTTTAACAAACAGCTCAGCAGATGAAGTGTAACTCCTCTCATCTGATTGGCTCGTTCTGCTGGAGATTTATGCGATGTGGTCACCTGGGAGCTGCTCTTTGACTTTGCTCTACGTTACCTTGTTGTAAGTAGCAGGAAGTTGTTTGATAAATGTGTCTTAAAGCTCACAGGAACTTTTTTAATTGTTACACACGTTTTTTATCACAGTTCATTCAGAGGAGGGAATCTAAACGAGAACATGGTCGACCGTGACATTTAATTCATTTAAAACAGTTTCAGTCAACATGCAGAATAAACTTTTACTATGTGATAGTTGTTATGTTTTTTTACCAAATACAGGCAGATATACTTTATGTTGATGATTTGCCGTTGTTGCGTAACATCAAACAACTGCTTCTCCATGACGACGTTTCCATGGATACCAATAATCTGAGTGTTGACCTCATACTGATTTAGACATTATTCAGATTATGATGTTTAAATGAGTTGCTCGTAGAATATTCCATCATATTTCTGTTCATGTTACAAAACACGTCAACATTTCGTCCACGACGTCATTTGTCCGACGTTCCCGCCAGAATTTTAAAACCCGACCTGAAATTATTTAATCCACAATGTGAACTTCATGGTTTTGAGTGTTTTTCTTTATAATTTAGCAGAAGCTTCATCTCCTTGGGATTTTTCCATCTTGTTTACACTCAAACCCAGAACATGAAAACTCATTATAATGTGATCAAGACAAATGAAGTATAAATGTCCACATAGTTTGACTAAGTCAGAATGTCTGAATTAGATTATTGTCTATTCAGGTTTAATTAATCAGAAGATGCTGTTTACATGTCAGTGTCTTATTCAGATTGTTGTTTTAATCTGGTTAATATCAGAATATTGGTGTCCA
>CM048040.1:26680000-26795000 GCA_026259375.1 Verasper variegatus | reverse complement strand
ACCACTAACTGATGCACCCTGTGGACTTTATTGTAGTTTTATAGACTCATCATGTTTCCAGTCAAACGTCAGCTCATGTAAATATAAAGAAAAGTTAAAAAGTTTTGTATTTATTTCTTATTTCAGATCCTCATTTGCACATGAACCATTTTATGACGATGCTTATACTGAATAGGCAAGTTTGAGTTACTGGTTATTCTGTGATTCAGTTTTCTTCATGTAAACGTTAACAGAAATGTTTTTTTAATGTTCGGTTCAGTTTGACTGTCCCATGCCAATTATATACCAATAACACAACGTTCTGTTAACAATGAAACGTCAATAAAAGTCAAACCTTCATGGACTGTGACTGGGTTTTCATTGAGCTCAGGGATATTATCCAGATCTCATCTGTTTGAATTCAGTTTATTTTGTCTCATACATTAATTCATTTATTATTTATTTTTGCTGTTTTCTGAAAAATGCTGTTAACTTTTTATATTTAAAGTATTTTTGACATTTCTATTCCTTTTCATTGCTCGTTGTTCTCATCGTGGGTTGAAGCACACAACTTAAACTGTCTCTGATGGGACTCAAACATCTGCTCATCTTTTTTATGATTAACATCGCTCTGCTGTTAAAATATGCATTTCATAGTTTCTCCATCGACCTGATTCCAGATGAACGAACAGCTTCAGGGCATCTGTGAGATTCTGTTCAGGATCAATCCACCACATGTGCAGGACCGCTGGTGTTTTGCTGAAATGTCCCTTTAGGGATGAATATGCATCGTGTGAAACCACCTGTCCAGTGACGAGGCCGGACTCACACCTGCAGCAGTTTAATGTCACTTTCACAGGAAGCTTTTATTTTTCAAACTGCGGCTAAATCCATGATTTGTTCTTTATGTCTGTTTGATGAATTGTTCTGTTTGACAACTGGTGTCACTGCAGAGCGACGGCCTGATGATGTTTGTTGGACCTGCACCTACACAAGGACACACGTGCACACGGGTGGACACACGTGCACACGGGTGTCTGAAATGATTTGTCCTGAACATCATCAGTGTTCATTGAATCAGTATTTTAAGTAAATAACAAAAGGGCTTTGTGTAGTTTCATTTAAGATCCACAGGGAAATTATCATCAGGTTGCCCTCACTTTTCAAAATCCTGTCCTGACATAAAGATGCAGGTAAAAAGAAATGTGGGTGAATCTGGAACTGAAAACACAAACACACACGGATGGTTTTATCTTTTCAGAGCTGTTCCTGTGAGCATGTTCGTCACAGAGGAAGCAGGAGAGTTTATAGAATATGTGATTGAATACACTCTTCTTTGGTTCCAGTAGTTTTACTGAAGAAACAGTTCATATGGCAGAGCTCACATATGTTACACCTTTGTTTTCAGGCAAAGAAACGCTAGAAAAGTGGATTCATCTGTTTCCACGGAGGTGTTTGGACCTGGAGCCGTTAACTCTTCATTAACGCTGCAGGACTTTATTTAAAGAATAACATAATACAGCTTGTACAAGGGACTCGTTCTTCAGTGGTCGAGCTGCTGCACCAGAACCAGTTCAGTACCAGTTAGTGCACGAGATCATGAAACACATGTCGTCCACCTTCCTGTTTCCCATCCTGCACTGGGGCAGCTCTCCTGTGGAAGAATGCAGCGTTATTGAAATACAGCGACAGTTCAATCGTCTGACATCAGTGAATATGAGCTGCAGTGGGAGAAGTACACAGATTACTCAGATCTTTACTGAAGTAAAAGTACCAGTAATGTAGAAATACTCCATTACAAGTAAAGGTCCAGCTTACAGCCTATAAGCCAATCACAGAGCTTCGCATCATGAAAGAACTGAGTAAAAGTACTTAGTTACTTTCTGATGTGAGGACAAACCTTCAGAGGCGCCGTCGGACTCGTGATGATTTTCATCCTCGTCTTCTCTCTCCTCGCAGCTCTGCTCTCCGCCCATCACAGGAGGTCACAGCTGGTGCTAAACACACAGACACAGCGTCCAGTAGTTTAGTTTATGAACCGTAACACAAAGCACAGCCCAAACCAGCGGGTTTCAAACTAAAACCAGCAGCGTTTACAGAACTCTCTCTCTCCGTCTCGGTGGTCCACGTATCGGGCCTGATCCTTGGGCTGCGTCGACCTCGGAGGTCTACGGAGGATTTCCTGCTTACGTCACCAGTTGTAACTATCTCAGAATCAGAAATACTTTATTGATCCAGAGGGTTTCACTTTGGGTCCACGTTCAAATGAGCGGCAGGAATTCTGAGGTTCACGACCAAGTGCCACAACAAGACGCCATGACGCCGGCATCACTACGGCGACTATAAGCCTTAAAGCTCCAACGGGGGAAAAGTCAAAGGACAAATAATCAGTGCAGTCTCATTGACTTGTATCTTAAAAAGACGCAGGAAGCTTTCAGGAGCTGAAATGACATGGAGAACGGAGCGAGGGAGCAGAGACAGATCTTGATGGAGTGGAAGAGAGATGGAGATAGAGAGGAAGAGGAGGAGGAGGAGGGAGATCACAGCCTCCCCTGTTATCAGCTCGGACATCTCTAATCCTGTCCAGAATGATCTGTCCAGGACGCCAATCCAATCAAACGCAGCACAATCAGTTTAGCGGACGCCGCTGATGGGATCATCTCGCTCTGCTTCACACTTCACACGATCGCTGTGCGAGCCGTGAAAGCTTTCAGGGCCGGCTGTAATGCATGCTGGGAAATTGCACATGACGGGGAAGGTTTTCAGACGTCGTCGTTTCACGAGACAAATTGAAAGACCAAGGTGAAAGACGCCCGACGGCACAACAGGGCTGCGGCTAACCACTTATTCTAACTGCGGATTCATCTATTGATTATTTATCATCGACTGTGTCTTGAATTTATTATAAATTATATTCTTGATATGGAAATCCTGATCCTGATGGCGTCAGCTGATCGAGGTCTATGATCACAACCAGACTTCTTGATAAATAACATGTCTCCTCATATCTTCTACCATCAGGAAGTCCTCAGTTCATCTGCTCCTTCATCTCCATCAGACATCATGTATAAACAGTTTCTTCTCATCAATGTAGTGAATCCTGTTGTGTTGATGTGTTCAGTTCCCAGATAATACCATGTCGGACATCGGCAGGTTTCACAAATCTAATCTTTATTCTTGTAAAATCACACCTTTCTTTCATCATAATATAGCAGCATTTTTTCTCGTAATACTTTGACTTATTCTTGCCAAATTAGGATCTTATTCTCGTAACAATGACTTATTTTCCTCTTGAGATTACAACTCATTTTCCTCATATTATCACTTTATTTTTATTCTCGTAAGAGGCCTTGTAACATCGCAACTTTATTCGCAAAATCGCTTTTTTAAGGGATCTTTTCCGTTAAAGTCACCCAAATATTTCTTTTTTTCTCGCAGACTTCTATAGAAAGTAAAAATTTGCATCATACAGAGGATGTTTCCTCGATGAAGCTCGATGTTTCTCCACAGAAACAAAAAGCTGCTGAGTGTTTTCACGTGAAGCAGATTTTACTCAGCTCCGTGACGAATGGAGGCAAAGTGTCGACGAGCTGCAGTAAATCCAGGAGCGTCTTTAAAATGAGAAATCAACTGCCTGTGAAACGTGTGACGGCTGAAGCCTCAGTTTGTCTGCGAGGGAACAACTTGTGATAACTTTCACATAAAAGTTGATTATGGGATTCACCTCTGCTTCGCTCTGAGATATAACATCAGAGAGGGAGCGTCGGCCGCACGGGCATAAAAACATGGATGAAACACGGTGCAGCTCGGGTTCCAGGAATTTACTAACAACGTCCAAGTGGTTTCTCTTCCTCCTCGGACGAGATGTTGACGAAGACGAGTATTTTGATGATAAAGTTTAAACACTGAAGTCAAAATGAGATGACGTCATTTAAAGGTGACGATCACGTGTTATTAAAGTGATGAACAGAGCAGCGGCAAAATGACAAAGACTAAAAACACTTCATGAGCACTTTAAATAAATCTGCCATCTTTTATTGTTTTTCTAGATAACGTGTATTTTATTGTTGTCAATCTTTACATCCTTCATACATGAACTTCAGAGCCTCTCGATCAGAACTCAGTGGCCTCACTTCCTCTCCACAGCTGTCGGAGAGCGAGCCGAGCTAAATATAGCTGCTTCTGTCGGCTCCTGTTCTGTTGTGACTCCAGCGCCTCCTTATCTCCGTCACCGCTCTCGCTCTTTTCACCTGGAAACAAAGTGAATCTGTTTTCTCAACCCGAGCCACAGCTGCAGGCGTCAGCTCACCCATCGCTCTTCACTTCAGCTGTTTCCAGACGGGAACTCCGGACGATGTCCGGAATATTGTGCCTGGACATTTTCTGGACTTTGTTTCTCATCTGGGACATTGATCGTCAGTGTGTGGGGGACATTCAGAAAAGAGGCAGAGCCAAAACCTTCGTCTCCGTCATAATCAAAGTCATGAAAGGTTCAGGTATCGAACATGTGAACGTAAAAGTCCACTTGTCTACGAAACCTAAAGATGTCATGCAAGATAATTAGTGACATCTAGTGGTGAAGTTACATATTACAAACAAAACCACGCGGACATGAAGTCTGAAAAATTGTTTTCAAGAAAGTTCCAGAAAATGTCCAGAGCCACTGACTCAGACAGTGACTGTGTTCTCTCGTACAGAACCTCTGGGACGATTTTAGGAAATGTCCGGACTTCAGCGCAGAAGTTCAGTCTGAAATCAGCTCTGTTTGTTCTGTGACACTTCAAGGGTTGGTAGTTTGATTCCTGGGGCAACCCTGCTCACGACGGGCTACATGAATTCATGGAAGGAGAATTTTCTATTAAACGTTGTGTTTTGTTTCCTTCTCCTTCAGTAAATGAAACTCTTGGACATGAATGGAGTTCACCCACTAGGAGATAACTCAGCTCACACCAGCAGATGTTATGACTTTATTATCATATGACCTCAGCCCCCCCCAAACGTTTTTAATACTCATACATCATAATAGAGTAGAATGAGAATAAAGTCATATTATGACTGTATTAATATTGATTCGTTTAATGGGACCTCAGACCCTCTTGTTGAAACGCTCCAGATGTTTCCAGATGTTAAGGGTCAAACTGCACAAACACAACATGCAACGTGTGTGTGTGTGTGTGTGTGTGTGTGTAGACCTAAACGTTTTCATTCAGAGTGTGTGACATGTTTACAGCAGTCAGAGCTCCGCCCACGCACACACACACACACACACACACACACCCACACTCTCTCTCTCACACGAACACGAACACACGCACTCTCTGTCTCTCTGTCTCTCTCTCACACACACACACACACACACACACACACACACACACACACACACACACACACACTCTCTCTCTCACACGAACACGAACACACGCACTCTCTGTCTCTCTGTCTCTCTCTCTCTCTCTCACACACACACACACACACACACACGCGCGCACACGCACTCTGCCTCTCACCTGATCGAGTCTCCTCTCAGCTGTTTTGTTTCCAGGCAGAATGTGAGGACCCGTCCACAGATCGTCCACCAGCCACAGGATGTCTCACTCTGAGTCTTTTACCAGACACACCGATGTACGTAGAGTTCAACACAGCCGGGAGTAGAAGTCCCATTCATTCCCTGAATAGATTTTAATTACCAGCCATAACTTTTTAACCATCCGAGGTAGAATTCTGATATCACCTGCCTTCAAAGAAAACGTGTTTTTATTCATGTCACTACCCACAATCCTCGGGTGTAGTAGCGACGTCCCTGATTGGTGGAGCTCGCTGTTTAAGAAAACGAGTGCAAACAGAAAAAACATGTTCAAGTTAAGAAAATAACTTCTTCAATTTGATGACGCTGCAAAAAGTCACAGCCCATGCAAACAGAAACGCTCTGCACATACAAAAGATCACTCGCAGTGTATTATGGGATGTGTAGTTCGGTAATATCAGTAAATTAATTATTAATATTATTGATATCATGATTATTATTATTATTATTGATGAAACGTGGACACTGAATGCGAGACAGAGACATATAAGTCAGAGTGATACATCTGTCTTTAAGCACTACACCCACTCTTTGTCTCCTCCTCTGCCCCCCCACCTGCGGCAGTGACGTCACACAGGTGGCGAGCTAATGGAGGCGACAACAAACAAGACGTCACGGCGAGCGGGCGACGTGATTGGCTGAGAGAGCGGAGCTGCACGAGGACAGAGGAGGAGGAGGAAGGAGACAGCTCCTGTTGCTATGCAGGTTTATTATGAGGAGGAGATTCACACACACACACACACACACACACACACACACACACACACACACACACACACACACACACACACACACACACACACACACACACACACACTGAGCACAGCAGGGATATCATCAGATCATCAGCTGAGTTTTTCATATTTTTATTTGAGTGTCTTATTTTTATTGGAATTCTCTTCTTGTATTTTAACTTCTTGTTTTTATTTTGTCTCTTATTTTCTTCACTTGTCAGAAAACGTTATTATGACCGAGCCGAGATGTAAAGTGTTATTTTGATTCAGCACTTTGAAATAACAAATAGAATATCACTAGATCTTATTCCTCCAACCGTCTTCATTTAAAACTAATTCTCGTGTTTTTGGTTCATCAGTCCATAGAACCTTGTTCCAGAAATGGAATGTGGGGAAAAGATCGAGTTGAATTGTTTATGTTTCTATTCTCACATTATTTAACCATGACAGTTGTAGTTGCTACTTTTTCCCACTTTAATTAATAACGTATTATTTGATTTAGTTGCTTGCAGATGTATTAATAAAGTTGTTGAACGACAGCGAGGATCAGTGTGAACAAAGTTTTCTAATAACGTTTTTTTTTCACTGGAGAAGATTTCAGTGAATTTAGTGATGATGAAATGTTTCTCCATTTTTTAAAATAATAAATAAAATTACACATAATGTACAGAATCTATTATAATACATTAATATTATATAGAGTCTAAGACAATAACATATAAACGTGTGTAAGAACAACTACAGGTCAGTGTTTCACTGATCTCAATTATATTCGTTTTTTTATAGTTAAAGATTAAAAAATAAGCAGAGTTCTAATGAGATATTTTTATTTAATTAGTATTATATTTTATACATATTAAAACTGTTTTAATCTATGAAAAATGCAAACTAATGGATGGGGAGTTTGAATGATACATTTTTTTACACGCAAAACACAGATAGATAATATATAGATATTACAATTTTAGAGATTAAAACATAATCTGAGATTTAATGAGATATTTTAATGTGATAAGAAGATTTAATCAATAGGATATTTTAACTTTAAATACATTAAATACTACTTTATTTAAATTAAATATATATTATATAGATGAAAACAGATGTGGAGTTTAACGGGAATGTTTGTAATTCATTTTAAGCTTCAGTAAAATCTCACCGTAAAGTTTTGTTGTTAAATTGTCGCTGTTTTCTGACGCACGTCCTACGTCAGCCGGAAGCGGAAGCGGACACGTGCGGTAGCAGGGAGACGCCACGCTCTGAAACTTTCTCCGGTGAGTTCTCCCGTTTCCTCCGAAGCTTTTAGATCATTTCCAGTTCGGTCTTCTCCCGGTGAAGCGTCGCTGGAACGGGACGGGAAGCGGTTCGCTCCTCGTGGCACCGTTTCCCCGTTTCCCCGTGGGTCCTGCGCGAGGAGCCGCAGCTCGGGTCCCACGCTGGTTTTCAAACACTTTCATCTTCAGCTGTTTGTCGTGATCTTTGTGTTTCCAGCATCACAGTGAAGCCTCGTGTGCATCATGGCCGTCAGAGCTTCGTTCGAGAAGAACAATGAGATCGGCTGCTTCGCCAAACTCACCAACACCTACTGCCTGGTGGCGATAGGAGGCTCCGAGAACTTCTACAGGTGAGAGGGTCTGCTGGTTCCGATCAGTCAGTCAGTCAATCAATCAATCAGTCAGTCAGTCAATCAATCAATCAATCAGTCAGTCAGTCAGTCAGTCAGTCAGTGCAGGAACTCAGGGTTGCCAGGTCTGCGTTTCAAAACCAAAACAGTCCAATACAGAACAATACACTTTTATCTGTAATCACTTTTAAAGTTCTAAAGCATCACTGTTGGTAAATGTCTCATAATATATATTATATAATATAACACTCTAAACTAGAGGTGCTGAGCTGTGGACCCCCCCCCCCCCCCCCCCCCCCCCCCCCCCCACTAGATGAAATACATAGTCTGGTTTTATACACTTCTTATTATGTGACACAAGAACACAAGAGAAATGAAATATATCAAACCTACCTTCAGGTTACGGTCACCATGACAACACAGAATATAGGATGATCTTAATGGGAAAGTTGGGATGGGCCCGGCAGTTTGCTGTGGAACCATTAGAGAACCACTGCTCCAAACAACCCGGGTCCTCAAATGTATGATCCCACATAGTTTATACAATACTGTTAATAATGAATTACTTCATCATAAATGTGTTAGTAGTCTGTGTATTTACTCTGAGCACTTTAATATATAGACTATTCACAATATCTACACTGATGAGCCACAACATAAAACCTGTGAGTGGTTGTGATTTCACATGATGACGACAGTAAATACATAAATCATAGAAACGGGGACTTCTTGGCGTCCAGGCTGGAAACTAAGAAGGAAAACAGTGTAGTTTGTGTTTTATGTGTGAATGTGTCTCAAATATACTGAAATAAAAGTTCCAGCTCAGCTGTTTATCTTGAAGAAGTCAGTAAAACAGGTCAACTCCACCCGTGGACAGATAATTCAAAAGTAGCTCAATTCCATGGTGAAATATCAGACCTGGCAACCCTGAGCCTCTGACGTCATGACTGGGTTAACTCAGGTGAGTCGGCTTCAGTCACATGATTCACCAGGAACAACAACAGTCAACAGTTGGCGAGGAGTTGTCGTGGCGGCTGCTCGGCCTCCGGGCCGCGTGGTGCGTTGACTTGCGGCTCGGTGAAGAGACGACAGTTTGACGGTGACGTGGTTTGTGTGTCCGCAGTGTGTTTGAAGGGGAACTGTCAGAAACCATCCCGGTGGTTCACGCCTCCATCGCAGGTTGTCGCATCATCGGGAGAATGTGTGTGGGTGAGTAATGCTCTGCAGCTCTGTTTGTTTCCTCTTTCATCTACCTGTCTTAACTTTTCTTGTTTTCCTGTATCTCTTCTTTTCGTCCCCCTCGTCTTTGACAACATCGTCCACGTTGCGAAACACTTGTTCGTTGTTCACTTTTTGTCGTTTGTTTTGGTTTGTCCGGTGATCAGGGAACCGTCACGGTCTTTTGGTGCCGAGCAACACAACGGACCAGGAGCTGCAGCACATCAGAAACAGTTTGCCGGACACCGTGAAGATCCAGAGAGTCGAGGAGCGGCTGTCCGCCCTCGGTAACGTCATCGCCTGCAACGACTACGTAGCGCTGGTCCACCCCGACCTCGACAGGGTGAGACTGAAACACACACCACAGCCTTTTTATTCTTTATTTCGTGGGGTTTTTTTAAAGAGCCGTGAGGATAAACTAAAGTAAATAGGATAAAGTTGTGAATGTCTGTTTGTCCACTAATCACCTTGGTTGCGTCTCCTTCTTCTCTCGCTCAGGAGACGGAGGAGATCCTCGCCGACACCCTGAAGGTGGAGGTTTTCCGTCAGACGGTAGCAGAGCAGGTCCTGGTCGGCTCCTACTGTGCGTTCAGTAACCAGGGAGGCCTGGTCCACCCGAAGACGATGATAGAAGATCAGGACGAGCTGTCATCTCTGCTCCAAGTTCCCCTGGTGGTGAGTATCTGCCAACAGCTAACCGCTAACTGGCTAGCTTCAAGTTCGCAGCGACCACATAGACACACTTCCTGTTTGACAGCGACGCTGCCCTCGTGGTTAAAACAAACGATCAAAATTCTCTATGCGTGAGTAAAGCTGATTTCCTGTTCAGGCCGGCACGGTGAACCGGGGCAGCGAGGTGATCGCCGCGGGGATGGTGGTCAACGACTGGTGCGCGTTCTGCGGCCTGGACACCACCAGCACAGAGCTGTCCGTCATCGAGAGCGTGTTCCGACTCAGCGACTCGGCACAACCCTCCGCCATCGCCACCAGCATGAGGGACTCGCTCATCGACAGGTGAGTCACACACACGACTCCACGTTCAGCTTGACTCTACTTTATCTCCACTTCCAAAACATTCAGAGGTTTTATTTCTGTCCTTGTCAACATCAAACTTAACAAGTCACATGTTTAATCACGTTAATGAAATAAAGTCTGAGCATTTATTTAAACCGGCTCAGATCTGACCCACTTTTTATTGTTGACACAGAAATTATTGTAACATTTGAATCCTACAAAAACCTGTGGGATGGACTGAGTCATGACACACACTCCCACACACACACACTCACACACACACACTCCCTCACACACACACACCCTCCCACACACACTCCCACACACACACTCTCCCTCACACACGGAGATACTGACTCAGACATTTGTGTTCTCATGAGTTTAATTTGGAGGAACTGTCCTGACTTCCGTCTGAAAGCAGCTCTGATGAAGCTGCAGCTTCATGTTTCCACAGAAGATTTTGTTTTTGTTTCATCGTCTGATCAGAAAATATCTGCGTTACCGGAACAAAGAGACGTTAACCAAACCACCTGTTCTCTCTCCCATCAGCATGGCCTAAGCCATCTGTCGCCGTTTCCTGCCGCGGAGGAGCTGTGCTGCGATTGGCCTGGTCTCACGTACGAAGCGTCCGCCTGCTGGACTCGTTCAGACGTCCCAGCGTCACCTGCAGCTGTATGACATCATTTTCAATCTTCACTGAGACCATCGTCGTTTTAAAAAAAAAAAATCATCTATCTGCAACGAAATCATCCGAGTAAAATAAGTTCAAAGGGAAGTCGGCCGTGCTCGCTCATCATCGGTGGTCGTTTTCCTCAGAGGCGCCGTGAGGAAACATTTCCACACGTTGTGGAATCAGAGGTTTCAGCCTCTGTGTCTACGACGTGAATATTTTTAACCAGGTTGAAATGACTCCAGAAGTGATGAAGGTTCAAATACAATCTAATAAATTTCTGTCTGTGATGAAATGTGTCGGGAGCAGAGTCCGTTTCCTCCACAGAATCAGCTTCAGTTGGTGCAGCGAGGGCGCCCCCTGCTGGCTCGTGCCTGTTGTCACTTGAAGCTTTTGTTTTTCGTTTCCTCCTTAAAACTGTCATCGATGTTTTTGTCACGTCTGTCGATGAAACTGTAAGAATAGAAACTAAAGACGTGAATTTAAGACGTTATTAACCGAGTGAATAATAAGCTTCCTCACAAAATGTCTCATGTCTTTGTCAAATAAAATAAAGTCACCCTCTTTTAATCTGTTGGTTTTTCTTCAGTGGGGGGGGGGGGGGTGCAGGGAATTCAGAACGTGTCAAAGCTGAAACTGAAACATTTGACTTTTAGATTTTTCTAAACAACATATTTGAAGATGTAAAATTGGACAATATGAAGTTTTTTCCAATTCTAATATTTGATGGACTAAATGGCATGCTCTCACTGATACAGTGCGACCCCCAGTGGACTGATTAGGAATAGCAGCTGCTTTTATAGAATGTCTTATGTCTTTCTGTAATTTTCACACTTAGCAAAGTCATCCGGCGGCCGAGCTGGACCCCCTGGTGGGCCGTATGTTTGACACCCCTGGACTAAAACAATTACTGGGGGGGGGGGTGACCTGCAGATAAAGCCATTAGCATCTTGGTTGAGCAGTTGCATGTAGATAATGATGAGAACAGAAGTACTTTGAGTTAAATGTTGTTCATGTGACTTTGTGTTTTAAAGCTTTTGTCTGGTTTGTTTTCAGGTAAAGATTTTAGATTTTAAATCTCAATTTCCTTGGTTTAAACCTTAAGCACCAGTAAGAGTCAACCTGGAAACTCAGAACTGTCCCAGTCATGCAAACAACCTGAAAATTCATTGAAATGGCAAAATATTCTGGAAATAATCTCAATTGTCCTGGAAATCTTTACTGTGTTTTATATATACTGTGTCTTTCTGACCGGGAGCTCCATGTTGGTCTGGTGTAGTTTTATTACAGCCAATCACTGACAGACAAACAACAGACATCACACACTGAACATGACATTAATAACCTCATGATTCCTGCTGATGCTCAGAGGAAAGTTCAACACAGGTTCATCTGCACAAAACACGAGAAAATCACTTTAAAGGCAACTTTTTTATTATTGTTTACTGGCAAATGCTTTGAATAAGGTTGTAGCAATGAGTCTATATACACCCTCCATGTCAGAAAGCCTAAAGGAAACACTAATATATTGATTATATGATCGTTTATACGCACACAGTTTTTGTTTGTTTTAAACATACACATTTATTTTCAGTTTTTGGTTCGGGAAACATCGAAAAAGGAGTCCTAAATAAAACAGTACATTTATATTTGTAGCATAAAATCAATATACATTATAAAAACTGAACATGCAGTGTTTGTAGTGCATCATAACCTGTTTTTGTCTAAATGAACGAAGGCGACAGACGAACAGATACAGAGCCGCAGAGCTCTACAGAGAAGATACAAAAAGAAGAATCATTCTTATACAGTAAATCTGAAAAACAGAAAACTCTACGCCAACTCTTATATTCGTATTAATTTATGTGCAAAAGAAGCTCATTCGTTTCCTACATTAAATACATTGTATTATGTCTAATGCTCAACTCTATGCTACCATGACACACGCAGCAATCTTACAAGCTCCGTAACACGAGGCCCAGAGGAGGCACCGCCACCACCACCCCCCCGCAGTGGAGAAATGATATTGAACCAGCGCCTCGGTTCACCTCAGCTTCACCGGGGTCTGGTTACGTTCTGGCGTTCGGCTCAGGCCCGCCGCAGCTTTTCTCATTGTACAACACGGCATCATTTTATTGATGCTGAAGCAGAAACACAGCGTCAGAACGAAAACGTCACGTCCCAGTCCACATCCCAAATCTCTCACTTGTGTATTTTCACTCGATATTTCTACTACTCGAAACAAACCAAGCGTGGAAAGCGAGTGTTTAACTTAACGACTGTTGGATAAGAGAAGCGCGTCCCTCAAGCTTTCATTTAAAACACTTGTCATTGATTCTCCATGTTGTGTTCTACTCTACTTTTCTTCTGGACGGTAAGAGGTTGCGAGTGTCTACGTCATCTTTTCCAAACTTCCAGAATAAAACGCACACTACGAACTGCACAGAAGGTCACATACTGCCTCTACACTGCCCCTACTGTCCATGTGTGTACTGCGTCTTGCAGATGTGTAGTGTTAGTTTCTGAGGACATAAGGGACACAGGAGAGGCAGCTGTCACGAGTGAGCGTCGTTCTTTGAATCTATCTCTGTCCTCTGGTGTATTTGTGCTTGCGGAGCGAAAAGCTTTACAGTGAAGTGGGGCGCTGCTGTCATGTGTTGTTCAAACCCACAGGGGGCGTTACGGGACAAATATTGCACATGTAAAATTACTGTCGATATGAACGACGTCGCCAGGATTAAAGTTACGTTTCAGCCCGATTGTCAGCTACTCGGTAGCCAGGAGCGAGTCGGCGAGTCGATCTTCAGGCTGACGGTAAATGTACGATTCAAACAAACACGGACATCGTTATGAAACACAAACTAAACTACAGCTAATATTTCAAACTAAAGACGCTAATTAAAAAAATCTAAGGTGTGAGTTAAAGAAGTGAGAAACGTGAAACAGTCACGATATATTTAAATTCTGAACATTAGTGACTTCGCTCGGCCGAGCGTCAGATCTGATCCTGAGCGATGACGAGTTGTGTTCGTCCGACACCACCTCAGAGTCTCAGACTTGTAGACTCCACTGTTCATGAATAACTTTAAGAATGAATCAATCAACAGAGCTCTAGTGGAACTTTGGTTGTCCCACCCTTTCAAAATAAGAGACATCAGAGAGAAAATGAAAGACTGATTTATGACTCTGGCGACGACCTCTGGCTTTTATAAGTCGCGATGCGTTTACTGACCAAACGATAAAGGTGCTCGATAGAGAGGGGGAGGGTTACTGACTGACTGGGTGAAGCTACGTGGGCCTGGGATGTGACACAGCAGAGAGGAGCGTGGAGTTTGTGGTTGGTTCTAGTTCCTCTCTTGCGTCCGCCCCCATCATCTACCCTCCCCTCCCTCTACCCCCCGAAAACCTCCCGCTCTCCCTCCCCTACGCCTCACCCTCCCTCCGCCCGTCTCTCCCTCCCTAGCAGCCGAAGGTCTCCTGCGAGGCGTACACCATGTAGAGGAAGCCGTCCTCGTCCCGCTCCTGCTCGTAGATCTCGGAGATGGGCGTGGACACGGACACCATGCTGTGCTGGTTGACCAGCAGGAAGAAGGCCTGCGTCGGATTCAGTTGCAGACGACGCCTGGAGGGGGAGACGGGGGCGGAGGGGTGAGGATGACATAACAGACAGGAACAGTTACAGTCTCATCACGATCATTATTTTTGTCAGTTCTCTTCTCCTGATTTAGATTTTCATCACATCACTTTTTTGTGTTCATGAGCTTTTGGATCAACTTCTGTTTTGAAATATGCAAAATAAATAAATGTGACTTTCAGAAAAATTACTTATTTTTTGGTGCTTTTCTGTTTCTTCAGATTTTTTAAAGATGCTGTCATTACTGTCAACTTCTCCCAAAGCTCCACAGGAAAATATTCAAGTCTAAAGATTGCATGTATTTAAACTAATGTCGTCTACCAACGTTTAAATAGAGACGCAGCCCTGGTGTGTTTTCATTGAGACATCAGATGTTGGGGACACGTCTGGGAGCCAATCAGATCCAAACAACACAGGCCAATGAGGGAGCTGAGACAGAGAGAACCTGACCAATGGAGGAGCAGCAGACAGGTGCGGTAAAGTGTCCAAATCAACACACGTGAGCAGAGAGAGAACGTGTGGAAAAGGTTTCTGGACCAAACTGGAGCTGGAGAAGTGGATTCTGTTACAGGACGAGTTTGAGAAGGTTCTATGGATGAAGAAAGTTTCTCATCCACAGCAGGTGAGTGTTTGATTCTCCACACACATGAACTCTGTTAAATGTCCCCACAATTGAGTTTCTCTTTCACGTATGAGACATTTGTGTCCCTCCGGATCATTTCAGGAGAATAACAGGAGTTCAGTGCAGGTCTGAGAGAAGCTGGAGCCAGTAACTCCTCAGTCTCCTCCCTCCTCACTTTACACCTCCAGCATGTGTAGTCGCTGCTCGTCTGCTCCAAACATTGTTTAGATCTGAAACCTGCCGACCGGCTCATCCCTGGATTCATTTTGACAGGATCAATTCACATCACCAAGACAAGTGCCTTCACATTTCTGCCTCGTCAGCATTTGAGTCTGATGAGGATCAATGGCTCCGTCAAGCCGACACGTGTATCGCAGTGATTCTGCTGCAGGCCACGGAAAACCTTTATTTACTGCTTTGTTCTGAGAGTGAACGTACGGCACGTCTCAATCTGTCAAGACACACACACACACACACACACACACACACACGTAAACCTCCTCCAACACACATGCATTCAAACAGGCAGCTCCAAATATAAACCACATACCAAACATACACCTCAGTGAATTTAACCTACGCTGTGTGTGTGTGTGTGTGTGTGTGTGTGTGTGTGTGTGTGTGTGTGTGTGTGTGTGTGTGTGTGTGTGTGTGTGTGTGTGTGTGTGTGTGTGTGTGTGTGTGTGTGTGTGTGTGTGTGTACCTGATGATCTTGACCAGTTCGCTCATGTTGACGTGGTCAGGCACCAGGAACTTGGTCTTGTCCAGAACAGGTAACTGCTTCTCTCCCTTGTACCTCTCGATGATGACCTGCGGCACACCAGTGACTCAGTGGCGTCTACGTGCAGTTGTGTGTAGAACAAACACAATTTTCGAAGGGAAAATCAAGTGAATACGTCTCAGCCCATAGACTGTAAATCAAGATGGACGACGCGTCTCCACCTCTTCCCACTCTACAAAGATGAAGGTAAAATATCTCAACTACGTCATTTAGAGTCAGTCTGTATTTATATCGTCACATAAGTAATCAATCAAATATTCACACATCACAATCTGTCTCATCGGGCTTCACAGGGTGCGAACATGGAGGAGGCGGGGTCCCATTTGGCAGGTGGAGATGCGTCGTCCATCTTGATTTACAGTCTGTGGCTTAGCCCTTCGTGAAACTGCTCATTTTTCCTTTTGCTCCTTGGTGAAAAATTGAGTCTTAACTCAACAAACACATTTAACACAAAACTCTGTTTCCAGTCTTTACGCGAAGCTGATCTGAGCTCAGCCGTGTGCTGCTGTGTTTGTGTGTGTGATCAGCAGCTTACAGGGATCTTGTTGGGGTGCTGCTCACGGATCTGCTGCACCTCTTTGCACCGGTCAGCTGGGGACAACAAATCAAAAGAGCACATTTTTAAATAACCAGCTACTATCCACTAACAGTTTGACTTCAGATCCGAATGAAGCACCAACTCAGAGAAACACTTCACATAAACATAATGTTTCTCTGTGAGGAGACACCGCTCACCTCTGTCCTGTGTGTAATGTCCACGTCTCACTGAGCTGTTTATCCTTCTCTGACCCACTGCCTCCATCATCTTCTGATGTGTGTGAATGCAGTGATAAATCACTAATACGTACGATAAACACGCAGATTAACATGCATTTTGATGAGACTTTCCAATTTGTGTTCCTGAGCCTTCTCTGTTCGTGTCCTTTCATTCTTTTCACAAGAACATCTTGATCTTTGTGGTCTGAATTTACGTATTTCACATCTTTGCATATAATTAGTGTATTTGTGAATGTCTCCTTCCAGCTGCAGTAATCCTGAGTTTTCTGCACCTGCTTGAGCTCGTTGCGATGTTTTTACCACTTAACTCTGCAGCACACGCTTCCCTTTGTAAGCTGCCTGCTGCCCTGTTACAGAGACAGCTGTGTTTTAAACAGTGACGGGGCTCAGAGACGCAGTGTGAATGGTTTCTTTGTTGAGGTCTGAGGATGTTTTCTTTCCTCACAGTGGGAATTGTACTTAATTATTACTAGAATATTAGGATACGACCACACTACTGGGTTTGAAATCACATAAATTCTGCTACTTTACAGATGGAGTTCAGTTAGATTCTGTATTTTAACAACAGTGCAGCTGTTTACACGAGTAGGAGACAAGATATTAATCATTCACTTATTTGTGTACACATGCATGCCCAGTGTACGTGAGGCACCACGGAAACAGTTTGTAATTTAGTTAATTCACACCACATAAATATAAAAATGTGAAAATGTGTGGAACGGCTTATTTGAAACACCCAAATCTAAGAGAAGAAATAAAACACTAACATACAAAGTATTAAATACATATATATATATATATATATATATATATTAGTATACATAATAAATAAATCAACTTTATTGTTATGAAAGTAGAAGGATTTAGCATCTTCTTAGTCCAGAAAAAACAAATCAATACTGAGTGTCTCAGTCGGCAGCTCCAGCCCTGTGGGGTCACTGCAGCCCTTAGTTTAATAAATACTACCTCTACCTGCATTGACTAACGAGGACACCACAGACACTAGTTATAACCGACCTTGAACCACAGGTCAAGGTCGGCTATAGTTTCATAATACCTGTCATGTGTGAGCACAGCTGATCACAACTCACTTTATACCAAGGTTATAACCAGATAGTCTACAGGTCCCATGTGTCTGTCCCATGTGTCTCTGTATGGTCACATGTGTCTCTGTATGGTCACATGTGTCTGTCTCATATGTCTCTGCATGGTCTCGTGTCTGTCCCATGTGTCTCTGCATGGTCACATGTGTCTGTCCCATGTGTCTCTGCATGGTCTCATGTGTCTCTGTATGGTCCCATGTGTCCGTCTCATATGTCTCTGTTTGGTCTCATGTGTCTCTGTATGGTCCCATGTGTCTGTCTCATATGTCTCTGTATGGTCTCATGTGTCTGTCCCATGTGTCTCTGCATGGTCCCATGTGTCCGTCTCATATGTCTCCGTTTGGTCTCATGTGTCTCATATGTCTCCGTTTGGTCTCATGTGTCTCATATGTCTCCGTTTGGTCTCATGTGTCTCTGTATGGTCCCATGTGTCTCTGCATGGTCTCATGTGTCTCTGTATGGTCCCATATGTCTCTGCATGGTCTCATGTGTCTTTGTATGGTCCCATATGTCTCTGCATGGTCTCCTGTGTCTTTGTATGGTCCCATATGTCTCTGCATGGTCTCATGTGTCTTTGTATGGTCCCATATGTCTCTGCATGGTCTCATGTGTCTCTGCATGGTCTCATGTATCTCTGTATGGTCCCATGTGTCTCTGCATGGTCTCATGTATCTCTGTATGGTCCCATATGTCCCTGCATGGTCTCATATGTCCCTGCATGGTCTCATGTGTCTCCGTATAGTCCCATTATGCAATGAGCAGTCTGGGCTCCTCCCTCTGACCAAAATAAGGGGCCGTGGTTTGGTGTCAAATTACCACCGACATCACTGACCACGTGTTGTGGGATAATGTGTCAGCACATGTTGTTTTTCTATGAGGGAACTCGAACTGTGAACTGGCTTCGTGGCCAATCCGGCTCCTGAGTTTGTTGTGTCAAAGCAGGCCAGGCTAACTGAGCTAGCATCCAGCCTGCTGAAGCTAACGTGTCCGATGTTAGAATCTACTGGTTGAAAACACTGGACGTGACGCGGAGGACATTAAACTACAGTTTACTTCATGTTATTGCTCCAGAGCTGCGTCACTTTCTGTCCAAATACATGATCGTTCTTTAAATGTCTCATCCAGACGCTGGTTCGCCTGGTGAGTGAGGATCTGATCCATTAACCTCGGTCCCGGTCGCTGACAGACCAACAAACAGCCACCGTCTGCTAACAGACATGTAAACAACATGTAAACAACATGTAAACAACATGCAACTGGAGCTAAGCTAGGTGGCTAACAGGCCGACTAGCTGCTCGGCTCCCCGCTCAGCGGCCGCTTCCGGGCGGATAAACACACAGCGCGGCCCCGGTGACTTCTTACCGAAGGTCCTCCTCTGTTTGAAGGGTCTGTCGGACGGCATCTCTGGCGGGTGGTGACACGGGTGTGGGTCGGTGAATGTTCCGGAGCAGCTGCTGATGAACTCGCTGAACAGCGTTCGATTCCCCGATGAGTCTGAAGAGAAATCTGCTCCCGACCAACAAAGCGAGCCCACCCAGCGGTGACGTCATGCGCTGCAGTTAAAGGGGACGCTCACCAAGTTTGACTGATTTCGCAGTTCTGCAGTGATAACTCACCTACAGACACAACAGACACGCAATGCACAAGAAAAGACACAATGATCAAATACAGACAGTTAATGGACAAAAAAGACACAAACCAACATATTTCTCTTGTACTGTAACTTCCTCTCTGTGTCTACATGACAATAAACAGGATTATGAAGAGCACGACAGAAAACAAGACACTAGATCATTTTCTCCATTTTTTTAATTTGTAACAAATAACCAACAGGAAGTGGACAAGACAAGAGCAGTCGTGTTTGTCTCACCGCTGACATTCTGCCCTTCAGCATCTTTAAACAACAACAATAAATTACGTCCAGAGATTTTCATGAAGGTTTAACTGAAACAAAAGATCTTTTACTCTAAAGAGTTGCTGTGGTCTCTCTCTCTCTTTATGAACGTGCAGTTGAGGTATTTTAGCAGGCGTGTATTTTCCCCATGTGCTAAAATACATACATGATGCATAGAGAGGACATTGTAGTGGAATGCTAAAACATGGGGAAATGATCCTGTCGTAAAGGAGACTCAGTTTGAATCCTCCCTCATCTCTTGTCTTTAAGTTTCTTTGTTCTGCAAGTGAATAATAAAAACTTCTAATAAACAGGTTCTGTTTGATTTAATGAGACAATATAAAGTTTGTCTGTTTGATATGAACGACAGACGGAGAGAAATGAGTCGGGCAGCGGCTCCTTCTGGTTCAGTCTGAGGGATTCTGGATGACGATCAAGAAATAATCCTTATCTGTGAAAGGAGGCAGAACAAATAAGATCACAGATCAGAACAAATAGCACAGAAAACGTTTAAACACGTGACAACACTAGGGATGGTCCTAGAGAACCGGTCCTAAATTGGTACCAGTTCCTCATTGGTCAGAACTGAAATTTTGATAATCTTCCGAACCAACTGTACATGAGACTCGCACAGCATGAATACATGAGTGGATGGATGGATACCTGGAGCGATCATGATCTCGTTCTTCTTTGAGCGGATCCGCAGGAACGTGAGGTCGTTCTGAGGGTCGATGTCTCTGACGGTGCTCCTGGCCTTCATCACCAGCTGGTGGATGAGTCCGGCGTACTGCACCGTGCTGGAGTTGTCCAGCGTCGTCTTGACAGGGATTCCTGACATGACACAGAGGAATCATTCATTTAAAGGATTTCCATGTAACCAGAGTGTTTTTTAATGTTAAAAATCTTGTTGATAGATGAATAAACAGTTTGTTCGGGTCCTTGTACATTTAAATCCAAATCATTTAGGTGAAGAGCTTTGTGAATATATTTAATGAGCACATTAGACTACTGCCTCTGTTGGTTTTTACATGCTTTGTCTCATATGTTGTGTTGTTCCTCATTGTTGTGCATTGTGACTGTCTGTATGTATTGCTTGTATGTGTTGACTGTAACAAGTCTTTGTATTTTATGTTTAAGTTGCCACAGATGAAAATTGGCTTGTTGAGCTAAATCTGGCTCCTTTCCAGTCACGTTGCTGTTGATTGATGAGCATTGTCCCCGTCGACCCCTGAGGAGAATGAGCTGATCAAAATGAAAACGTGTACATGACTGTGTGGTTTGTCTGAGTTTTACCCTCCGAGTTGACGATGATGATTCCCTGAACTCCTTTCTGACCCTGGATCCTCTTCAGAGTCTCTTCAACTTCAGCCTGAGACAGAGACACAGTTAGCGTCGGTTCATTCTGCTGCTGAGACCCAGTGTGTGTCCGCAACACAACACACCACACACAATACAACCCACCACAATACAACAGTTCACAATACAACACTGCATACAGAAGACAACACGACACAATATAATACAAGTGCAGCGGCTGTCAGAGCTGAACAGACACATCAGCACACCGCTGTTATTAACCATGACAACGCCCGGCTAACACGGTCCAGCTAGCTCCGGCTAGCATCTTCTAAAACTCCCTGTTGTAAAACAGCTGTTACTGAAACGAGGGCGTGTTTATATGAAAATAGTGAATCTGAGTTTGTTTCTCACCATTTTTAAAGAGGACGTGAGGAGGACACCGCGTCACAAACTGGTCCCGCTACACAACAGCTAACAGCTAACTGCTAACAGCTAACTGTCCTGTGTTGTTGATGGGAGAAGACGAGTGACGTCACGTCCGGGTCAGCCGCCTCACCGCTGCGTTCAGGGCTCAGAGAAAAACGTGGGAGATATAAATTCCTCCAGGAAAAAAAATCAAACAGTGAAGAGTGAGTGGTGCAAGAAATATTTATTTACTGCTATTCTGCAAGTTAATGTCCTTCTTTTAACCCTTTGATACACAACATGGGTCAAAATTGACCCGGCACAGTTTTTATTTCCTCTATCTTTGCATTAACTTGTTTTTGATCATCACAAATCCTTACTTTAATTTTTCCTTTGTTACCTTTTGAATAAAAATCATTTTTGCATCTATACCCTTCTAATGTCAATTCATTGCTGTATCATTTCATGCATGAGTGTTTCTTTGCTATATTTTTAAAATAAATGTATATTTTATCATTTAATATTCTAAGTATTCATTAAATGTCTTGTTTTTGATTAACACAAATCATTATTTTCCTTTTTCCTTTCTTACTTTATGAACACTTACACACTTGTTCCACAGGATGAAGCTGGAGTTGTGGGTGTGTCTCTCCTTCATGAAGAAGGCTCCTTTGATGACACAGAAGATGCTATGTCATCAAGGATTTAGATATTATTGTTATAAATCATTGTTATTATAGTAATTGTTAGAGACAGACTGTTTCTACAGTTTCCGCATTTGTCCACCAGATGGTAGTGTTGTACTGTTGTTGTACTGTTACTAAAACCCACAGACTGATCTGTTCAGGTCAAAAACAAAACCTCTTGTTTCGCTTCAGATCGTATAAATCTCTCATCTTTGCAACGTCGAAGACATCAAAGGAATCTATGACCAGCCCCACTGTGACATCATACAGATGCAACAACCTCGTGTTTTGATGGAGTGTCATCAAACGCCACCTAGTTCGAATCTCCATGTTGTTGAGATGACTTCATTTAAAGTTGATCATATTGTACCTAGAAAAAAAATTATATATATATAATATATATACAATTATAGTAATTGATAATTCATAGTGATTGATTGCTCCTTCAGTTCCCACTATCTATCTTCCTAAATTGTTATGAAATTTGTATTAATTTTACATTCATATATGTATATTTGTCTTCGTTTCCAATATGTCATAACCTTGATGGATAGATAGATAGATAGATAGATAGATAGATAGATAGATAAATAGATGGATAGATAGATAGATAGATAGATAGATAGATAGATGGATAGATAGATAGATGGATAGATAGATAGATAGATGGATAGATAGATAGATGGATAGATAGATAGATGGATAGATAGATGGATAGATAGATAGATGGATAGATAGATGGATAGATAGATAGATGGATAGATAGATGGATAGATAGATAGATAGATAGATAGATAGATAGATAGATAAATAGATGGATAGATAGATAGATAGATAGATAGATAGATAGATAGATGGATAGATGGATATATAGATAGATAGATAGATAGATAGATAGATAGATAGATAGATAGATAGATTCCTGTGTTACAGCAGCAAGATATCACATGACACGATATATAAAAATATTTAAGAACAAAACACATTAAACCTTTTAGATGAATGTGTTGATGTTGATGTTAAAAAGTTGAAGTGTAAAAATTTAAATAATATTGTTAAATAGTAGCGGAAAACTATTCGTGAGGCTTTTATTTTTAAAACCCCAACCGGAAGTGACTGGTTGAGTGTAGTGACGTCCCGGAGCGTCCAGAGCTCAGACCGTGAGGAGCAGCAGAGAAGGACGAAGAGGAGGAAGAGGAGGAATGGACGAAGATCCCGGTGAGTCTCATTAAAACCCTGCTTGTTTGAGTCACACGGCAGCAGGAAGTACGAGGAACCACGTGCAGTATCGCGGTTCTCACCGATGTATCGGCGGTAAAGTTCCGAGGAGTTCGTTCCCTCACTGAGGTTCGTCAGGGTCAGTGGAGGATGTTGCCGCCAAGTTGTTCTAAGTTGTTTTTTATTTCCTCCGGATTCTCAGGATCTAAACCTGCTGAAACGTATTATCTGGGAAACTTCGTGTGGTTCAACTCAATGTTCTTTGTATAGAGTCACATCATAACAAACATTATCTCAAGGCACGTTACATATTAGGGTAGAGACCTTAAAGGGATAGTTCACAGGGGGGGGGGGGGCTTTGTTGCAGCCAAATCCAATACAATCGAAGTAACTGGTGACAGAGACTTCAGATGCAATGAAACAACAGAAAACCCCTCACAGCCTCCACCCTGCTCCTGTGGTGTCGTCCAAGTGTCCGTAAGCAAAGTGCAAATGTTAACGTGGCTCCGGGGGACGATCGAAGACGACTTTTAGCCTAAAGACGTCGTGTAAATGACCTTGTTTGAGTCGATTGTGAATGTCGGTACTTTTGACACCACAGCAGCTGGATGGAGGCACGTAATGTTTTTCAGATTGAAGAATCCGTCACCATTGACTTAAGTTATATTGGATTTCCCCCGAGACTCCGGAAGTGTTTCACCCCCCCTCCATCATAGTGGTGAGTGGATAATGAGGGAATTTAAGTTTTTCGGTGAACTATGCCTTTAAAGGGTCTGGTGAACAGATAATATCTATTATGGGTCCAAGGCTCGTTTGCGCCCCCTAACAGTTGTATTAAGCAAACGGACGATGTTTGAGATTTCAGACTAAACCTGTTGAGCTCAACAGTTTGGTAAAAATCACTTTTATTCTCAGAGTACCGATTTTGATGATCAGCCTTAATTCTATATATTCGTGTTTTCTTTTTTATTTATAGTTACTTATACTAAAGTTTATGTTGAAACTGTAAAACATCAAGCTTCAGTTACATTTATTTGTCAGAATGGTTTAATAACGATAACTATTTAGTTTTTTATCTTGTATTTATCAGTATTGGAAATGTTTTATTCTCTAATATCAGCCTCTGCCTGTGTTGGTCGGTCTCTGTTGGAAAGTGCTGCACAGAGGAAGAAGTGGTCTCAGGAGTATTCTGGATTCATTGTCCAGTCAAAGCTTCAGCATCAGACCAGCTTTGTTCTCACACTCCTTCTCTCTCCCTCCCTCTATATTTACTCCTCTCTCTTAATGAGCCTCCCTCTCTCCCTCGCTCCCTCGTCCTGTTCTCACTCTCCCTCCATCTCAGCCCAGATCTTTTTGGGGAAACACCTTCTCTCTGATATTTGTATCCCTCGCCCAGAGGTATTGTCTGCAGCTCGACACGAGCACACGCACTCTGCTGTATTTTTATCTGCCCGGCGTCAGGAGAGAACATGGCTCATGAAAAACACCCAAAGGAGTCGGCCGTTTGTTGGTTCGTTAACAAAGTGTTTGTGTTAAATCATGACGCACGTCAAATGGCGGCTCGGTGCCTCGGAAGTGTCTCAATCAAGGCACTATTGTGTATATTTGTGTCGTATTACGGTGCTGCTAGAAAACACGATGCTCTTCTGAGTTTAGTGAGAACAAGCTAAGTTTAATGTTAGTTACACACCAGCACAATAACATGATAACAAATACACTGAACTCAACTCATTCTCACCCGTCTGTCACATGGTGGAAGGATGGAACATGGGACAAGAACTTTAGAATCTCACTTTCTGTCACATTGGGTATTTCATTGATTTCCCACAGAGTAATGAATGGATCTTGTTTCAGACATGAACTCTGGAGGATTTCCGCGCAGTTGGGTCCAGACTTTCTCCGGAGTCTGAGCGTTCAGACGGGTGGTGACACAGCAGGCACAGGAAGGATGTAACAAATTCATTCTGCTGCAGAGATCACATGGTCACCACGGGCATCGGCCCTCATCACCAAAAGCTCTGGGATCTCCTCGTCTCTCCAAGTTGACGTCTTCACCGGAGAAGCTCTGAAGAAAATCTGCAGGCTCTCGCTCATTAGTGTTCTTAGCCCTTCTGGAGAAAGTCTGGAGATTCTCTGGAGTTCAGTTCATGTCTGAAAGCAGCTCTAGAGGACTGTTGTCTATGAGTGTGTGATTTGGTGCAGCTGGATTGAATTTCTTACTGTTGGGCCTTGGTGGAGATATGAGCTCATGAGTCACGTCACAGTGCAGCTGTGTGGCTGATGTTGTGGATGGATTTTGCGTCAGGGACCTGCTTTGCTGTTAATCCTTCTGGAGTGTGCTCTTTGTACAGAAGTCCCATGACTCCATTCACACCCTTAAACACAAAGATTGACCAGCGCAGGGTGTGGCAAGAAACGAGATTAGTGGTGTAGTTACTCGTGTTTGTTCTAAACTGAGTAAACGAGCAGGAGGCGTGTTCCTCAGAGCTTTTAGCAGAGCTCTGAAGAACAGAAAGTCAAGTTGTCCACTTGTCTGAGACGGAGCGGACAGCAAACTCATCTTCTTCCCTCTGGACTGTCCCAAGGTGTCAAACAAATCCATGTAGAAAGAACTCTCTTCTGTTATTGCTATTTATTATGTATTTTAAGTCCAGATTAGTGAAGCCTTATTGTACAGGAACATATACATTAACCTGAGTAAGTAACTGTGAATTTGAAAATGTGGTAAACCCTCCTGGACGTTCTGTTTCTGATCGAAAGGTATTAAATGTCGAATCAGTATAATTTCTGACTCCAGGAATGATTTGCTGACGAGTATCGTGATAAGATAAACATTTTGGAACCGCGAGGAAACTAGTTCCACCTGATCAGAAGAATCAGACACAATGCGATGACACGTTATATTTTCTGAGCCTGTTTCCATTGCATTGTGTTGCATTGTTCTGTCACTAAGACACAATTTTTGTGAGATGGAGTAAAAGTGAAGTGAAGAATAGAACGAGAGAGAAACCGTATTTCATCCATCGTCTCGTTGTGTTTGATATTAATGAGACACTTGTTCTTTACCTCATCTTCTCAGGTGCATTTGATCCAAACATCCCAGAAGAGGGACCTTCAGCGCCCCCTCCTGGCTGGCTGGATGACATACATGGATACCAAGGCCATAAAGGAGGCCGTGAGTCTCTGCGTCTCTTCTGTTCTGTTTTTTTTTTTATTAATATTTCCGAACCTTCACCCCCGTTGTTTTTTTGTGTAAATGTTTCCAGCGGATGACCCGTTGTACCCCCCTCCCCCGGCCTACAGCCCCCAGCCTGAACTCAACAGGAACACCCTGGTGCCCAACGTCAGGTAGCTTCACATCAGTAATTCACTCTTTGCTGACGACTCTGTGCTTTATCTTTAATTCTCTCAGACAGAAAGGTGAAAGCATGCCGGGGTAACAGATGTTGTGTGTTGTGTGTTTGGTCTCAGGGTCCCAACAATATCAGAGGATGAGGCTCGACACGCCCTCCTCCAGTTCGTGGAATCAAAATGGACGTACAGCTCCAAACCTGCCAGGAACCTGACGTTCAGAGAGCTGCAACCCATCACCGTCTACCGGGTACGAGCATCGTTACCTAACCAACAACTAACCTGTTATTGTGGGGGCGTGATCCGAGGAAGAGCCAATCTCATTTTGTAGTGGATCTTTTTTTCCCACTGTCTTTAACACCTGTGAGTTTTTGACATTTTTCAACCTTTTTTGTTAATTGAGGATATTTCATGGATATTTACGAGTGTGTGTGAAATTCTGAGCAGATCCTAATAAAACCAGGATCTTGTGAATTTGCATGTGGTTTCATAGTGGGACTGGCAAAGGTCACTACGGCGTCACTCCATCTAATAAATCCTTTAACAACAAACGCTCTGTGACATTTTGTTCCATAAAAACATTTTTACTGGCTATGTGTGAACTTCCCATGTTTTTTGGTTGGAATAAAACACAATGTCTCAGAATCCACGTCAGTTTTTGCAGACGTCAGCAGAAATGAGATTATGTGAAGTTTGAACTGGAGTATAGTGAGTGGGTGTGTTTTCTGATCGTCTCCTTCCTGTGGCAGTATCGACTGGAGACCTACACTGAGACCAGAACCAGCGCCTGGCAGTTTGAACCTTACAACGGTAAAACTTTACTCTGAGCGGACAAGTTTACGTGTTTCTGTTGTCGGGGTGTCTGTTTTACTGATTTGAACACGATATCTCGAGAACACCTCGAGGGAATATCTTCAAATTTGGTACAATTGTTCACTCAGTCTCACAGATCACATGATTAGAATTTGCAAGATTAAGGTCAAAGATCAAGATCACTGTGATCTTACAAAGCAGGCGTTTGGCCTGAACGCAACATCTGAGAAACACTGAGGGGATTTCTTCAGACCTGGTACAAACATTCACTTGGAATCAAAGATGAAGTGATTAGATTCTAGTGGTCAAAGGTCATGGTGACCTCATTAAACATGTCTTTTACATGATATCTCAAGTCTGCCTTGAAAAGTGCACACAGACTGAGTCCTGGTTGGTGGAGACAAACTACCGTCGAGTGAGAATTCTAGTTTTCATGGGAATCTCTTAAAAAGGAATCAGACAGTAACTGCACAGATTAATCAGAACTGACCGCAGTTCAAAGTACCACACTTCATTCTGTTTTCTTCAAACAGGACAAATGGTGGATGGTCCTCAGTACGGCATGTGTCCTCCACCGTGGGACGTCCCAGTGACTCTACCTCAGAGATACACCGACATGGTAGAGAAGGTCCGCGTGCCGCACACGTCCTTCATAAAGGTACAGCTCGTTTTTAAAAAGATTCCTGAAAGGATTTCTCCTGTTCTTACTGCCTGTTCTTGGAGTCTGATTTCAACTTTTTATTTCTATTTGTTTATTTACTTTGAATCTGGCTCTGACCTTATTGTTATAGTATTATATGTATAGTAAGATGTGATTGTGTGTTTCAGCTCTGTCACAAATGTAACGGCTTTGGAAGAACTCGCTGTAGCTGCTGCTTTGGTCGAGGCATGGTGAGGTGTTTTTCTTTATACAATTATACATTGAGACATATTTACAGAGGAAGAATAAGAAGCTATAATAAAGTGAATATTTCACATGTTGGCTTCAAAAAGATTTACGTGAATTTTTATAATCGTTGTTTTTCAGTTGATACTCGCTAGGCGGGTCCATTCAACTCTGAACCTCATTATCAGTGTCCTCAGAAATGTACAAAGTTGTGCAGTGAAATGTGTGTGTTGTGTTTACAGTCATAAATCTCTGTGAGATGATATCGTCTCTGCAGCAGATCAACCACGCTGAGTTAAAACAACATTTTTCTCACAGGGGAACAAGACGCTCAGTGTGTCTGACTGTAGCTTCAGGCAACAATGACATTCTGGGCGTGTAGAAAAAAAATCCGGCCCGGCTTTGTAATAATGTGGAAATTAAAGGACACATAACTCAGACCCACATGTTGTTTTGCAGAAGCGTTGCACTTTCTGCCACTGGAAACGGTCGATCCAGGAACAAGCGCTGCACCTCCTGTCACGGCCGAGGTCGCAAGAGGTTTGAGTCCGACTGGTTTCTCTGTCTGAGTTTCTCCTCCGTGTTGCAGTCCCGTTGTTCAAACTGTTAAAAGGTCAAAATAAGCTCAGTGGGAAAACGCAGGTGAATTTGAACATGTCCCGGGAACAGGTGAGAGAGGAGACACGGACGCTCTGGTGAAAAAGGGTTTGATTGTGAAGGAGAGACTGACTGAGAAGGTCCGATCTGTTTCACTGTGCTGTCAGATATAAGATCTGTTTCCTTCCTCTCGGCCATGCAGGTGTATCTCCTGTCACGGCAAAGGCTACAAGTCCTGCTCTATTTGTCACGGCAGCCAGAACCTGCTCCATTTCATCCTGCTCACAGTCACATGGTCCGTCACCGCCGCACACACTCACTCTCTCACTCTCCGTCTCTCTTCTCCTGTGCAACACGTCTGAGCTGAGTTATCTGGGTTTTTCTGTGCGTGCAGGAAACACAACGTAGACGACTTCATTCCCGATCGTCAGCCGGACTTTCCTGACAAGAAGTTTGAGAAGGTGACAGGAGATCCTTTCTTCATCGACGAGAATGTTCTGGTAAAAACTTTCATTGAATACATTACATTGATGGCATGTGAAGCATCATCAGGTCAAGACACAGATGAAGATGTCAGGAGAGTTTGTGTTGATGAAGGGTTGATGTGCTGGAAACAAAAACACATGAATCTGCACATCCTGCCTCTGCCTGCTGCTCCACCCTCACCTGAGCGCTCCGGAGAAAGTCTGGACCCAGTTGTGAGGACATCTTTTCAGGGTTGATGTCTGAAAATGGCCTGAATGGTCTTTTCCTCGCTCTCCCTCCCACACAAACACACTCAGATTCACTTACCACGTAAAAAATCAGTGACGTTCCCATCAGCTGCTCTTTGTGAACAGTTGTGAACACAATTCACTGTTTTTAGATCGTTTCACATCTCTGACGTGTGGAGAGCAGATACAAAGACCTGATTTCTAACGTGGCTCTTCTTGTTTCCTCTCTGTCGCTCAGGTTTATCCCATCCAGGGTTTCCCCGATCAGGAGATCTGTGATGTTTCTTCTAAACTGATCAACGAACACCTAAATCGCTTCAGCTCCACCAGCCGCATCCTGCAGCAGGTACAAACTCACACAAAATGCTCCCTGCTGATTGTTTGGCTTTTCGCTCCCTGGTTTAAAAACTGAACGTTTGAGTGATTGTTTAACGTTAAAGCTGTATTTTATTTTCCTCTGTAGCGTCAGACCATCGAGCTGGTGCCGCTGACTCACGCTCTTTACTCGTACAAAGGAAAAGACCACAGCTTCTTCGTCTACGGAACAGAGAACAAAGTGTTTACCTCCAAATATCCATCTGCGTGTTCTATTTCATAAGTGGACACACGTTCAGACAGATGTTGAACAGGTGTTGAACATGTGATTCAGGTGTAGTAACAACCTTTAAATTCACTGAAAACACCTTCATTTTTATATATAGATTTATATACTTATATATTAAAGAACATATCTTTCTCATGTATGTACGTAACTGAATTTATCCAGTTTACACTATAGACAGTTACTTTATTGACTTTTAGTTATTTTATAAAATACAGTAATAGATTTTAACCATTTCACACAACCTCGGTTTCAGGTTACAAATGAGTTCGTCCATTTCACACTATGATTATTAATTCTGTTGTATTGCATCAACGATTTGACCCGTGGTTTGTTTCAGGTTCAGTAAAATCCAGTAAATCCAATGTGTACTAACGTCTGCTACCTCGTCCCTGTCAGTCGGACTGAACGTGTTCTCTTTACTGTTAAATGCAACCGGTTCAGTTTAAAATCCACAGATACAGCTTTAATACCAGAATGTCTCTCGTATCCCTCCGCCCGAGCCGAACAGCGCTTCTCGTGATTGTCTAGTTCTTATAGTAGAAATATAAAAGAGAAAAGGAAGTGGTTTGATAGAGTTCACGATCCATTTGCCAAAGACGTTATGTTTGGTTGTGTGTTTGTGAGCAGGGTTCAAACTACTGAAGTGATTTCCATGAAAGCTGTGAGGGGTCATATTAGCATATTTAGAGATCCAGTCGCTTTGAGAGAAAATTGTCATTTCAAACCTTTTGAAAACGTGATGTTGACCAACAAAGATCTTCAGAGGTTTAATACGTTAAACATGTCGAGATCTCCGAGCTCGTTTGTCATATAACAAACAAAACCCTAGATCCGCCCCTTAATCTGCTCCAAAGTTTCAATGGCTCTTCTCAGGCTCCGCCCCTCCTCCATGTTGAGTGGAAATCAGTTTGGTAGTTTTGACAAACAACAAACAGACAAACACGGCGTGAACTTCCCTCTTCAGCCGAGGTTATTATGTGTCTCGATATTATCTGATCATCTTGAGGTGATTTACGTCCTCGAGGCAATTCTCACAAACCATGAACTGTAAATTACTCCGTGTTTGTTATGTTGTGTGTATTTTTACTTTCTGTGGGCTGAACCACTACTTCATGTTGTGTTTTTATACAATATTCAGTTTAATTCCTTCAACCTAAAGACAAAATACTTGTTATTATATTTCATAATTACAGTCAGTTCCTCTGCACTGATTCATGTTTGTTGTTCAGGTCATGGATAAAGTTTCAACCAGAAAAATCTGGATCTATTGTTGTTCTCTCATCAGTTGATCAACACATAAATGACCAAATCCTATTCTATTAATTGATAATTGATAAAACGCTTTTCTTCCAAGCCGCAGGAAGATCCGAGTAAATAATGAATTTTCTAGTCAATCAGCTATCAGATTTTAATTGTAAAGGAATTTTCATACAAACGATGTAAAACAATTGTGTCTATAAATCAAATAACAACAATAGAAACAAGCCAGACGTCATCCTGTCCACACAGTGCAAATGTATATTTACTCAAAAAGAGGAAACATCAAAGAAAGATAAAATGACAATAATAAAATACCAAAAGTGAAGTTAAAATGCTCAACATGAGTAAAACCTGAGTTAAAAATGAAGGCATTAAAGAACAATTCAGGGAAATTAAGTTAAATGTAGAAGTAAATACATAAACTAATAATGACAAATTATATATATATATATATATATATAATATATTACGTTTCTGTTTGTTTTGTTATTTCTTATATTTTGTATTCTTTTCAGCTCAGGATGCTTTTATACAATAAATTCTGAGTCCATAAAAAATCTGTTGGAATAACTCACTGATTCCTGCAATGATGTGATTTTCCAGCCTCTTGTGAAAGTCGCCTTATACACCTCAACAACTCTGACATGTAATCCTCATCTGTCAATGTCTAATAAAGTCTTTACATTTACAGCTAAAGTGACAAAGTTTGTTTTTGTTTTATAAAACTATGATAAATATATATTCAAATAAAGTTGATAATAAAGATATTTCATGTTTTCATCCTGTTTTGTCGGACTCCGTCTACATTAAGAAATGAATCAATATTTGACAAACATTAAAGAATCATATAACGATCATCATTTTGACACTTTGGATTTATTACTTCGTGTCAGGATCGTTTTATTCTTCTCTGTTATTCCTCTGTAAATTGTGATATTTCTTTTGGTTGAATATACATATGTTCGTTTATCATGGACTAAGTTTTGGTACTGACACGACAAAGTGTTTAGGTTTGTCATTTATCAGATTGAATCCAGGAAGATGAAATATTAACCAGGATGAAATAACAGCTACTGAATCACCAAACCTCAAACCTGCAGTTTTAACTTCCTGATTTTAATACTTAGTTTTTCTCAGCCTGTTCTTATATCATCCAATAACTAAGGCAGTTAACATCAGCTTTTAATATGCTGCTCAGAGATGTAATCATTACAGATAAAATGGAATGACATCACTAATCCAGCTTCTAAACGTGGCCTCCAACAATCTAGTGTCTGGTCGTCTGTAATGGATTTGGTGAAACAGCTTGGTGAAGTATATTGTTCAGGTAAATGGAAACTGAAGGAAATGAGTAGAACTGCAGCTGTTAACACACTGATTCCACTAGAGGGAGCTGTTTTATACAATGAAGAACATGACTAATGTTCAGGTGCTGCAGGAAATGTAGGAATTTACTATAATTCAACCTTATGAACCTAAACACTGTTAAAAAGGTCAAGAAGCAAATCAACACAATGTCATTTAAAATAAAAGAGCAAAGTTCTCTTATATAACACAAAGTTATACAGATTAAATTAGACAATATCATTTAAAAGTGATGGCAAAAGAAAAGGAAACATTAGTAACAAAGTAAAAGTAATTTGTCAAGAGTACGTTTCTATATTATTATTATTTGATAAAAATAACCTTTAATTATATCAAATAATTATCTACTGAAGAGATATATTCTGTTAAATCTCTGGTTGTAGCTGTAAACATTCGATGCATCATGTGTTTTTTAAACGTGGACGTGATGAATATTGTTTTCCTCTCGTGTATTTGTGTGTAAATATCTGTTTGTGTTTATTTCTCCAACTTTTTATTCTTCAACCAGATATCGGATGAATTTCTAAAAACTCTTTAGACCAAACATTTGGGAAGATTTTGTCTGTTGAAAAAAAAAAAACTGCTTATCATAAGAAGAATGTTTCGGTTGATGAGAAATGTCCACGACGGATAAATAAAGTGTGTCTGTGATATTATCTCGTCCTCGGAAGAGGTTTTCTCCGAGCAGCACCTGAACGCAGCAGGGGGCGGTGTGTCGGGGTGGGGGCGTGGCTCCTCGCGCCTCGCGCCCACATGTTCAGTGTGTTTATAACGAGAGGATCCAGCAGGTGACGATCAGCCGACGATCAGCCGACGATCAGCCGGCACTCAGCCGCACCACGTCCCCGCTGCTTCGAGGTGGAATAAACCGGAGCCGCGGACACGCGCGTCATCCCGAGTCACAGCTCTGCTCCGTGAGTCTTTACAAGTTTGGTTGAGAGGAGATGAACGAACAGTTTATTCATAACATCATCTGTTAAATCACAAGTTCTTCATCGAACCTGCTGTTATTTCCACGGAGGTGAAATCTGATGATGATCACGTGTCACGAGATTTGTTTTGATGATTTAAAGAGAAACTTGATTTGAAGAGTTGGGACTTTTCCAGGAGAATCATGGGAACTCACCAGAGGTCCCTGTCAAAGTTCTGTGGTCAATTAGGAAGTTTCAGGAGGGACCTGAGGATGTTCCGGGTTCCAGGGTCTTCACTGAAGTTTGAGTCCTGCTGTTCCTGCCAGACCTTCAAGGGGCCTTGAGATGGTTTTGAGAGTTTGGTTGTCAGATGTTCTGGGGAATCTTAGAGGTTTGGTTGTGTTTGACTACTGAGGAGGATCCGGTTTTCACCGAGGAGGTTTTGTGAGTTCTTGTAGGAGTTAGTCATAACTGACACTCTGGGGATTCTTGTATCAGGATTTGTGGTCATTGCGAAGTTTCAGGGTGTTTTAAGGGGCATTGGAAGGGGCTTGAGAGTCCTTGGTTGTCATCAAGGTTTCATGTGGAGGTTTGGTGGCTCGGAGGTTTCCAGGAAGTTTTATTGATGGTTATTGAGGAGTTTCCAGAGGAGTTTAAGGTGATTCAGTAAAATATCTTTCAATTATTTTTAATGTCATTTATTCCACAAAGAGAATTTAGTCTATAAACATTTCCCCTGTTGGTGAAAGACGGGATATAAACATTAGTACCGTCTGATTCGTGTGTTTGTGAAACTGTTTTTATGTCAAAGAAAATACAGTCGTCCCAAAGAACAAAACGTCCACATCTCTGTCCATGTCTCTGTCCACGTCTCTGTTCATGTCCACGTCTCTGTTCATGTCCATGTCTCTGTCCACGTCTCTGTCCACGTCTCTGTTCATGTCCATGTCTCTGTCCACGTCTCTGTTCAAGTCCATGTCTCTGTCCTCATCTCCGTTCACGTCCATGTCTCTGTCCATGTCTCTGTTCACGTCAATGTCTCTGAACATGTCTCTCTTCATGTTCATGTCTCTGTTCTGTGAGTAAACCTCCCGCAATTGTCTCTGCCTTTCCTGTTATGGAGTTCAACACCCCCACTGCTGTACTGTGTGTGTGTGTGTGTGTGTGTGTGTGTGTGTGTGTGTGTGTGTGTGTGTGTGTGTGTGTGTGTGTGTGTGTGTGTGTGTGTGTGTGTGTTTTCCTGGCTGTATTGTGTCATTGTGTCTCCTGTCAAACAGAAGTGGTGATAACAGAGTGACGCTGGTACCGAGCCACCTGTAGGATGTGTGTGTTTACTACATTTACTGAACGGCTGTTTGTACTTTAATCATTTTAATGTTTTTACTGTGACATGTTTTCATGCTCTAATGTTGAGATAAACATGTCTGTCCTCAGACTGTCCATCGCTGCAGCTCCTCTCTTCAGCCTCTGTCTCAAACACTTGGTTTTAGCCCTGTCTCTGTCTCAAACCCTCCTCCGGATAAAGTCTGCTCTGATTGGCCAGCGAGGTTGTAGGAAATGTTGTCTCTGCTTTCGCTTTACCTGGGGCACGTTGAATCTCTGAACATTTAGCTTCAATATCCAGATGAAACCACGTGTTTCCTCTAAACGTGTCAACGAGCTACGAAGTTCGTTTCCTCTCGTTTGGTGGGTGTGTCAGAGGTGTCGTCCAATCAGCGAAGACGTGTATATAAACTCTGCCTTATTAAAGAGACAGTGACACAGCGATCGTAAAGTTCTCTACAGATGCAGCAGCTGCTGTTTCAAGATGTGAGAAGCTGCTATTAAAACATCAAGAGTATTTTGATAAACACGTATTTAAACTCATGTCGTCTTTCTCCGAGATGTCTTCAACAAGAATGAACCTTCTCCGCTGCCGTAGTTACGATTGTGTTCAAGGTTTATTTGAAATAAATGTTCTTTCCGAGCTAATCAGTGTTGGCTGACTGAGACTGAACCAGAGGCAACGGAATAAAGTGAAAGTGACAGGAAGGAGGTTTTGCGTCACAGTAGCAGACGGATCGCTGGGCGTGTGCGGCGTGTGCGCATGTTTTAAAAAAAATCCGGTGGTCACATCGCTCCGGGACTAGAATCAACAAAGAGTCCAGATGAAAGTCTTATCTGATGGCCGGCGGCCAAAGAGACGTGAAGTTCAAAGCTGGTCGGGCTGCAGCCTTTTGTTTCTGTGACTCGTCCGTCTGGAACTTTAAATACAGTCGGAGTTTAAGAAAGTTTACTGGAGTTCTGTTCTACGTAATCATCTCAATAATCTACCTACTTATTCCACAAATGTCTTTCTGTCTGTGTCTCATGAGTCCAGCAGCAGCTCTCTGTGCTGAGGCTCAATCACTGCGGGTCACTCTTACAGTGTCAGACAGAGAAGCTGGAACCAGCATCAGAGCAAACCGCTCAGAACAGACGCTGCACTGTGCAAATCTTCATCCTCACACTTTGTGTCTCCAGACGCCTGAAACATCGTCTCTCTGAAACCAGAGGTGAGGGCGAAGCCAGATTGATGCCAAGCTCTGAAACCAGAGAATGTAAAACAGACGTTCAAACAGATGTACGACCTGTGTGAAAATCCAGGCGTTTCACATCCGTGAAAAATGAGAAGCACATTTTAAATGATGCTCGAGGGAAGATCCAAGTACGAGGAAACATGTGAACAATATGATCCAGTCTGAAGGCGAGACACTGTCTGTCCGACATGATCCGACCACAGCTCACGTTTCTACAAACCAACATGTGTCACGTCAGATTTACAGGTTCAGAGCTGAGGCTGAACTTCTCTCTCAAAGTCGACCTGCAGGTCTGACTGAATCCACTTTAGTGGAGGAATGAGCTCTTCTCATGTTATGATAGATCGAGAGTAGATCGTTGTGCACGATGGTGATATGATGTGGTATCAAAGTTGTTCAGACAAAACAATCAACTTTAAACTGGAACTAGTGATGGAAATATTCACTATTTTCCTGATGATTCATCAGTTAATGGAGGAAATAAATGACATTTACAGATATTTATAATTGAATCTTTGTTTAGGCAGCAGGGGGTTAATGTGAAGTGAAAAGTCATCGTTCTTTCAGGATAACTTCATTTTCTCTCCTTCATATAATTGCATACTTATTTGAATCATCTCTACGGATTCTGAGAAGTTATGATGAGGATTTCTGACTGTTTTTCCCCAGTTGATCGTGTGTGTGTGTGTGTGTGTGTGTGTGTGTGTGTGTGTGTGTGTGTGTGTGTGTGTGTGTGTGTGTGTGTGTGTGTGTGTGTGTGTGTGTGTGTGTGTGTGTGTGTGTGTGTGTGTGTGTGTGTGTGTGTGTGTGTGTGTGTGTGTGTGTGCTTTGATTGGCCCAGGCAGACGTTCCAGTTTGTGAGCACAGCTCTGCGATAACAAAATACAAATCTCCGTGAAGCTTTGATTTGCCCTTTAACCTTCGGTGTTCGTGAACATCTCATCACGTCTGTGAGTCCCTGCTGCAGGATCAGGGCTCATGTGGGCTGTTAGCCTGAGTTAAGACTTGTGGGCCAGCGACCGCAGGAGTCTGGTTCTTTGAGGCCGAGGAGGGACCGAGACAGAACCAGACTTTACATCACTTTTAATGGAGGAGCTGACGGCGTGCGTCGAGCCGGAGTCAGGGACGTGGCCCGTTTCACAAAGTCCCTTGTAAATGTTTTATGTCCTCAGCAGGAGAGACGACTGAAGTCATCACACAGTGGGGATAACTGTTGGTGGAAATTTATTCTCTTAAAGATGCAATAAATGAGGGTTTTAATACATTGTGGAGTAAATGAACTGTAGTAAACTGTGTGTGTGTGTGGGGGGGGGGGGTATTATTATCAGTAAGATTAACATCTGAATAAGTATAAGTGAAAGGAACATGAACTGTGTGTAGCTGTAATCCTGCGTTAACAAAAATATGACTTAGATTGAGACCTGATGGACCATCAGACCATGTGAACCCTGGCCAGGTGAAATACAATATTTTATTTTAATTATGAAATGAAAAAATCTCATGAGTGATGTTGCCTGGGCGTCTCAATCGCCCCCTGGTGGCTGTCTGTAATAAAGGTCATAAACTAGCCTCCTCCATGTTAGTAGATGGTACATGGGACAAACTAAAGAGTAAATGTTTGTCAAAGATGGTTTCTGTCATTTCAGGTAGTTCTTATCTCACTGGTGTTTGTTCCAGTTCATGTTTCTGATTATTTTGGTTTTAATTGGTTATGATATATAAAGGGGCTGAGACGTCATGATTGACAGCTGAGACTGACTCCTGATTGGTCGAGAGCGTGTGTGAGCAGGACCTCAGTTCAGACTCCAGATGGCAGCGTTCGTATCTGAGATGTTTCTGCTTCACTTCACGATAGTGGGAGGAAGTGGAGATGCTCTATACGCCTCAGGATTAATACATTTTTTTGCGAGTACCACTGAGCTTTAATAAATTCATTGAGAAACAAAAGTAAAATGACGACAGTCTCAGTCTCAACTGATTCTATTAATGTAGCTCAAACTAATTCTGAATTTGCCCTGAGGGGCTCAGGCAGAACAGTGGGGAGGGGTCGGTCTTCCAGGACGGACGTGCAGTCGATGTCACGTGAACAGAATCAAGCAGCAGATTTGATGTTTTATTCCCATAGATATATGTAATATATATTATATGTGTGTGTGTGTGTGTGTGTGTGTGTGTGTGTGTATGTGTGTGTGTAATGTATTTGTGTCATTTGCAAACTGGATTGATGTTAAAACAATATGAAGTCCAGTGTTACGCCCAAATCCAGCTGTGCACAAACCAACCGGACGTCTTGTGAATGAAATCAGACTTTTCCTTCTCTTTCAAAGAAACTCCAAACTTCCCTCCTGGTTTATTAAATACCCACAGAGCATGAAATCCTGAGACTCTCTTGTCGGGACAGTTTGACAGTTTGTTGATGTTGCTGAGTTAACGTCTGACGTTCAGTTGATTATTCCCAGAAGGAATCAGTTATTCCTTAAGGTGCCTTGGTTGGGTTTTAATTACTGTTAGAAGTCCCAGCAGCTTCTTAGCTGTTACCCTCTGTAGGTTTTCTATTCTTTAAGGTATGTACATGTATGTCTGGATCATGACTGATTTTCTTCCAGATGTGGAACTTCTTTTGTTGTTTTTTTTTGGGGGGATGTTTTCAAGAACAAAACATGTAATCTGTGTTTTCCACCATGTATCAGGACTTTGAGATGTTTAGCTCAGCATCACCACAACCTCCTGCGTTTGTGAATGGGTCTGGAACCCTTCAGTGATTTCCAGGAGGTGATATCATCGGCCTCAAAGCAGACCTACAGATCAGTCAGCAACACGTGTGACGTTGCCTTAAACTGACTGACAGCTTCCTAAAAAAAATGAGGTCAAAACATCTGGATCGCCCCCTGTTGGCTGGAAGCAGTGGAGGTCATGGAAAGAGAGAGATGATTCCCGAGAGGTTTTTGTATCTATTCTGACAAATTTGGATGGGAGGGACCTTTTATACAGAGACTTCACTGATGGCAGCGTTTGTGTCTGATTATATTTGGGCGACACGGGGTCGTACATCTTTGTTTGACGAAGTGCCAGGAGACAGAAACATGTAAATAGATGACTTTGCACAGCAGGTGTTTGTTTGTTCTTCTCCTCCTGTCGACACCACCAGCAGCCATCTTGGTTTTAGATGCCAGTCGGCCCTGTTCTTTGTCAGCAGACACTGTTTCAGTTTCATGGTTTTTCACCAGGTATTTGTTTTCTACTGATCCAGTTTAACCTCTTTAACGTCAGTATATTTAATCCTGGAGTTATAAGCACAGATGCTCTGAATGTAACTCTAAGGTGAAGAGCTTCACTCTGTGAGGCCACAGAAGTAACTGATGAGGGAGGGGAACTATTTCTCCGTCGTCCTCCCTGAGGTTTTTATTTTCCGTCTCCAACTGTACATTCAGAACCTGAACCACACAGTAGTGGTCTGAATCGCCAGGAGACGTCTCCGCCCTTCACCTCGTGGTTATGGAAGGTTTGAAAGAAAGTGATGTTTCTTAACGTTGCTCTGAGTTTCATCATCCTGTGATCTCAGGCTGATTCCCGGGTTAACAAAATACAATAAAACACACAGAGCATAAAATGTCATATGTGCGCGCGCGCACACACACACACACACACACAAAATATGCAGACACACCACAGTGATGAAGAGCCCAGAAAAACATCCTCTTCATCATTAAACAGATCCTTGTTCCTCCTCCAGCCCACAGGCACTTTGGGAGGATGTTGTGTTTGGAGAGCTGGACACACACACACACACACACACACACACACACACACACACACACACACACACACACACACACACACACACACGCAGTCGTGAATAAATGAAAGACAAAAAGTGAGATTGAGACGGTGCATTCATGAGCTCATGTGAAAATGTTATGTTATTCAACCAGCCTATATCAACACTTACTGTGTGTGTCTGTGTGTGTTTCCATCGTGGTTAATACACTCACTGAGGTTTGGGAAAGTTCTCAGCCTCGTACTGTATAAGAGTGTTTGTTGAACGAGTTCCAAACTTGGGACGGTCATTGCTATGGAAGTTAGAGTGTGTGTTTTTTGTGTGTCTCTGGCTGTAGAATGGCACTATTGTAGTTAATAGTCGTTCGATATATATATGACATGCAAACACATCCTCATTACGTCTGCGATTATGTTTGCAATAAAATCAGAGCCTGTAAATACAGATGGACGACACGTCTCCACTTCCTGTTGTGCAAAAACGAAGCCAGAATAACTCGACCAATCAGGAGTCAGTCTCAGCTGTCAATCATGACGTCTCAGCTCGTTTTTTTAACTAATTAAAACCAAACTGATCAGAAACAGTTGAACAAACATCAGTGTGATAAGAACGACCTGAAATGACAGAAAATAACATTTCTTTGACGTCTACTTAGATTTGATTAGTTTGATCCATGTCCCTTCTACTAACATGGAGGAGCATGACCTGTACTGCAGCCAGCCACCAGGGGGTTTTAGCTAGGTTTTGTCTTTCTTTCATGAATAAAATGTGTTTTATAGAAGTTTAGCAGCTTCATTTCAGAGAGAGTCGTCCACGATGAGCAGATTGATGATATTGTCACACATGTGAATCTCAGGCGAACACCAGCTGAACACTGGAAAACTAAGTCCACCATCCAGCCCCTTTCAAAGCTCGATGACTAACGTTTATCTAGTTTGTTAAATCTGGGCAAACACATTAAAATGCATAAATGCAGCGAGTCTGTGAGGGGACAGACGGACGGAGAGCGGACAGACGGAGAGCGGACCACCCAGACAGGCTGACATCAGTGTCTCTGCCCCAGAGGACAAGACAGCAGCGCAGGGTTCATATATCAGTGTCCTCACATGGAGATGAGCGAGGCGCTGCCTCAAACCCGAGGTCAGGGCCCAGTGTGGGTCAGGGGCCTGGTTCCAGTGGAGCGGGGGGGGGGGGGGGCGATTCTCTCTGAACTGACACCATCACCATGACACAAAAATCCTGTCACGTCCGAGGTCATGAAAGAGAGCGAAAGAGGGAAAGACTCTGTGGTTTGTTTTTAAACATGGACAACAGATATCATGTCCATGTCCCACCAGGTGCAAGCGAGGGCGACTGTTCTTAAGACCATTCGTCTTAAGTGTGTAAACTAGTTCAAACTAATTACATTTTAAACCTGCTGATGGCGCTGGATGAAAAATCTGAATGAGCACTTATATGAAAAAAAATCATGACGAACCAACAAATAATCGTTTTAGATATTTCATAAAATAAGTTCAACAGGAAAAGTCAGGGAATCAATAAAGTGATTCATCCTCTGGGGACCATGATTGTCTGTTGTTGTATGAATCCATTACAGAGTTGTTGAGGTATTTTAGCCTGAACTAAAGACTTTAAATCAAGATTGATGACCAGCCCCCTGGTGGTTGGCTGCGGTGTGGATAAACCCCTCCTGCTCCATGTTAGCAGATGGGACATGGACCAAACTAAAAAAATCAAAGTAGATGTTAAATAAATGATTTTTAGGTCGTTCTCATCTCACTGATGTTAGTTCAAGTGTTTCTGATCAGTCTGGTTTTAATTAGTTATGCGATGATGTAAAAACCCTGCAGATGGCGCTAGTTGAAAAATCCGAGGATCGACATTTGGTCCAGTTGAAAAAGATCATTGCACAGCTGTTGAGATAAAACACCGCAGGAGAAGTCAGCGAATCACCACTTTACATTTTTGAAGCTACAGAATAAATTGAATGTGACTGTATAAGATTTATTTTCTTAAAAACCTTTAAATCATTTGGGTGAGACCTTTCTGCAACACACTGAACTTCACATGTCATCACCTACTTCAGTTTCCCATAAAGATAGAATATACAATGGAATAAAATAAACCTGCTGCTGCTCATAACGTTTATCAAAACCAAATTTCACTGATATCAACACGTTAGAGTCTAGACATGAGTTCATTTGTGTAAATAGTCTGTCGACAGTCATAGTCTGCGTTCACAGAAATCAGTCAAACTGTTTTTAAAATCCAGTGAAGAAGAAGCACAGGTGGAGAAAGTTAAAGTCCATTTGATTTAGTTTGCGTCGCAAAGCTCGGGTGACGCAGTCCGTGTCCGAGCATCGGGAACAGCGTCTCGGAGATGTATTCTCCAACCGGTGCGATAAGACGCTGTGGTAACAGTGAAGGATGAATGTATGTGGAGCTGTTGTGAAGTTCACTTCTTATCAAAGTGTTTAGAAAGGAGGCGCTGCCAAATCACACAGAGCCAGAGCCTCCAGGTGCATTAATCATTCTCAGATATTCATTCACTCCTCGTTGATTTTCTGTTGCTGCGGCTTTTCTGTGGAATTTCAACTCTCAGGATGATTAATTCTCACTTTTTACTCAGGTTTTTTTTATTGTCTTTGTTTTTTTCTACGTCACAATAATTTTTTCAAATGTCTTGTTCGAGATTCCTCGGTGGTAGCGACGTATCCAAGTGAAGCCCGGCTGCGATTCCACTGCAGGAACCAGGAACCTTTGCAGGAACTCCACAGGCACCAGGGTCGAAATTAATTGCAGCAGAAAACTTTTTACTTCCTCAAATATTCCGTCCTCAGGGAGTCAGACTTTTCAAAAGTACAGTAACCTTCAGTGAGGGGCCTGATCGGTCCAGTACTCGTGAGGCCGCTCGGTCTCTGTGGCAGCTCGTAAAATCTGTTTCCTTATTACAGAATAGTAATGTATAGTGTTCCGTCATGTCGTCCATCTTCATTTACAGTCTTTGTTTTGGTTATTAGTTCTCTGAGGTGACCGTCACTAACCAGCAGGTTAACAGCTGCAGCTATCAGCTGCCTCAGGGCTGTTTCACAAGTTTACCCCCAAAATCAAAGAGTCTGGACACATTCAGTCATTAACTCGTCCTGTATGGGACAGTTTCAGCCTCTAAAGATAATAAGATATGTTATACAATAAAATGTCCAATTTCCAAATAACTCCTTTATCTGTGTTTGCTTATTGTGTTTGAAAAATAACCAAAGACAGCCCCCCCCCCTCGCAGAAGCACTAACAGTCTCTATTGTATTATTGTGTTCATCTTAACCTCCTAATTAATAAGCTCTTATCAGGACTGAGGCAACAATAAAGTTTTTGTGTGGAGACGAACGCTTCCTTCCGCTCTGGAAGCATCTGAGCAAACCCGCCGACGCCAGGCGACCCCGACACAGCCCAGTCTGAGGGAAGGAATTCTAGTAAAGTCTTCATTTCAGTCTGATTATCAGCCTGAAAAGATCTCGTTAAAAAGTGTTAAACTCACACGTTAAAGTGTCGCAGTTACTTCTGCTGCCGGTTTCCAGCTGCAGCACAGATGTGTCTAATCTGTGTTGAGGAGACATTAGTTTCTAACTTTACTACATATGTTTCTCTTCCTATACAAGAGGCCAGATACACTTCAACTGCACACGTGTCCTGTACAGCTGCCAAACGCAGGTAAACACTGTTGACGTGTCCTTGATTCTCCTGCTACACTGTCTGGCTCTGTTTTGTCTGTACAAGTATGGAAATAACAGACTGGGACACACACACACACACACACACACACTTCAAAATGAAAGGCTTTGTTTTACTCATGTCCTCAGGGGGAAAGTTTATTTGACTTTCTGCAGGACAATGTAGTTGACATAAAGGATTTTATTTTAGATTCTATTGTTTTGTAGGGCTGTGTGTGTCTGTGTGCGTGCATTTGTGTGTGTATATCCCAGTGTAGGATACTAAACTGTCTTTACTCGTTTCTTGAGCTGTTTTCAGAAATGAAGAGAATAGGGTTCCGACCTTGTCGTATGAAGACGATCTCTGAAACTCATGAGTGAAGTTGACGTCTTCGTTGGCGTCTTTTACGTGTTTGGCTCCTGTTTTCTAAAACATAGGCTCACTCATTATCTGAGTTGCAGCTACACACATTTATTAAAACCATAATCAGCACAACACCACAACCAATGTGTCATGTCTATCTGATTATTTTCCAACTCTGGCAGATCCACGATGTTACTGGAAGATCTTCTGGGTTTTCCCTCCATTACTCTTAAGTATATTCTGAGCTGATGGTTCACTGTAAACTGCTGAATCTGTGTTCTTCAGGAAACTAACTGTGTGTGTGTGTGTGTGTGTGTGTGTGTGTGTGTGTGTGTGTGTGTGTGTGTGTGTGTGTGTGTGTGTGTGTGTGTGTGTGTGTGTGTGTGTGTGTGTGTGTGTGTGTGTGTGTGTGTCACTCACTCTACTGAGTGACGTTCTCGTTGTTAATGGGAGTTTACAGATGAAATTCAGTCTTAAAATCAAACTACACTCTTTAAACACACACACACAGAATAGAGCTGAAATTAGCCTGAATGTGAAGGTTTCTAAACTTGGACGATGTTTGAGAGAAAATAGCAGCCGATGGAAACGCTCTCCTAACGACTGTAATAAAAATAAAAAGACACTTGTTTCTTACGACACTCGAGTGAGGAAAGTGTCACAAACTGCGCAGCTTTGTGTGTTTTACGAGTTTGACATTAAACTTTACCAGGCAGCTCCGATTGTGTCGTGTGATTCGAGGAGCAGGAAGCAAATAAAGTTTCTCTGGGAAACACAAAGCATTCTGTATATTTTCCTTAAAAGTACAAGTTCAAGTTGTAAAGGACAGGAAGTGTTTTGTGTCATGTGGACACACACACACACACACACAGATTGTGTGTTCCTGTGTGTATGTTCTTGCGTTTGTCACAAACAGATCAGTGAAAAGTCTTTGTGGATTCAGGATTCAGGGATGGACAAGATTCTTTTTACGTGTTGAAGCTTTTTGTATATGACACATTTTCAAATCTGCATCACAAGTTATTATCACTGGAGACAGAAATTCACAGATTAGAAGAAGATAACACATGAGACTGGCTCTGGTTGTTTGTTTGATTACATGTTGTCAGTTGGTGTGTGGACGTAATAGAAGCTTGTTTTATCTGAAGCTAAAGGTTGTGTCGCTCTGCAGCATCGATTCTCAGTTAAGTGGTTAAAACAGCTTCGCTTCACTGGATTAAATGAGATTATAAAGGAGACACGTGAAACTGGAAGAACACAAACATCTCAGGATGAAGAAGAGGAGCCGTACACGTAGAAGACGAAGACGTCAACTTGGAAACACGAGGAGGTTCCAGATCTTTTGGTGATGAGGGCCGACGCCGGTGTGGACGAGCTGTAAACAACAACACTGATCTGCTCTACAGGCTCCGCCCCTCGCCTGGATGTTCCTCACATGTTCCTCTTGTTGTGAACGAGTCGGACCCGACAACCTGCTGCTGCTGCTTCACAGACACTCACTACACAACATGTACACACACTGTTCCTATCTGAAAACAGTATTAGTGTGTGTGTGTGTGTGTGTGTGTGTGTGTGTGTGTGTGTGTGTGTGTGTGTGTGTGTGTGTGTGTGTGTGTGTGTGTGTGTGTGTGTGTGTGTGTGTGTGTGTGTGTGTGTGTGTGTGTGTGTGTGTGTGGGAGTAGCTGGTAATGGTTGGGATCGGTGTCAGAGCGATGGGAGATATGGAGGCAGTGGGAGTGGATTATCTCTCCTCCTCTGATACCTTATCATCACTTCAGAGACACACACACACACACACACACACACACACACACAGGCTGGGATAGTCTCTGCTCTGTGTCTCTCTGGTGGTTCACCCTCGTGCGTGTGAAGGTTTTATTTGACTCCAGAACCTGAGGCTTCACAGATTTACAGGCTGTTATCTGACCGACTGCATCAGCCTCCACTTACAGCAGGAGATAAAGATTCATATCCGACCACAGTTGGATTAAAACAGACCATTTTCTCTGCATAATTTCATATTGATTCAGATTATTTTAAATTAATATCTGTGGCGACGGCAGTGGTTGTTGTCTAATGGGTTTGTGTGGACAGTTTGTGTTTCTCATGTGAAGAAGCAGCAGCAGTTCGGCTCAGACTCTTTCACAACAACAGGAAAATGTCCGGAGAATGTTTGAAGATTTGTGGCTTTTGTTTCCACACATTTCTTGCGAGGTAAAATTTGCTTTGCATTTGGTCCAAATGCAGCATTATGGATATGAATCTGAACTTTCCCCGCATGTTTAAATGAATGTTTGAATTCCAAATAAAAAGCCTGATTATTTGGCAAAGGTCACAATTTAAAAACAAACACAAAGAAATATGTTTTTCTAAATATGATTCAGCCTCAAAGAAAGAAGCAGTTTGTCCTTTTGTTTCCTCAGTTGTGATGGTGGAGGTGATGCGACAGGAGCCGGTTCCATCAGAGAGCCGACAGTTCTAGAAACAACAATCGTAGTATTTCGTCCGTGTCGTCCTGTAAAACAGTGACGCATCATCCACTGCATTTCCTCCAATAGAAACCATTGTTTAAAGGAGCACACACCCTCACACTCACTGCAGAGACACTGTCAGCTGCTGGAACTGAAATTAGACACGTCCCTCCATCACCTGAAAGGGTAATTATCTTGTAACTAAACTTATTCTAAGCAGAGTTGAGGCAGAATCCTCCTTCGTGCTTTGGTTTACTTTCTCCTGTTCATGCAGGTTTTGGTGTGAATCTGGTCGGGGGGGTTGAGCTGCTGGTGGTCGGTGTGACAGCTGTCAGGAGGAATTCAGGAAGCTTTTCTTTCTCCTCTTTAGAAAAACAGAGGAAGAGGAGGGGGACGACGAAGAGGACGGAGAAAAGCGTGGGGATGGGAGTCTTGAAATTTAAGCTTCACAGGAATTCACTTTGTCTTTGAGGAGAAGTCGTGAGGCTTGTGTGCTTTTACCTCCCCGACTGGTTGGTTGTTTTTTTGCTCGGCTGGTTCCAGTGTTCCCACCACGTCCAGTGAATAGACGCTCCTTTCACCGCTCGCTAAGACGCCTAATGAGGGGGGACTACTGTGTGTGTGTGTGTGTGTGTGTGTGTGTGTGTAGCATATTTAAACTAGTGTTTTTTTTCTCACGTTGATCACTCGTGTTTTGGAGCCTCCGTTGGGCCGTGGCAGCAGCGTGGCTCTAAAGACGAGAACGTCACTGGGTTGTTAGTTTCACCACTCGTCTAAATTTCTCAAAGAGCATGAAACGGTTCCTCTGCTGCCACAAGACGTTTGGGATTTTGTTTTAAATAAAAAAAGACTTTGTGTCCTGAAGGTGAAGCCAGTGTGGACGTTCCTGAAACAAGTCTCTAGTTTCAAGTCTTCTTCAAACAGCTGATGTTCATTTAGTGAATTATGATCATTTAGAGTCAAACAGACCACGGTGGGTTGATGCTTAGTTGGAAGGATTGTGGTGTAAGTTAGTATCCCAGTCATGATGTGCAGACGACAGCTAGCGCCATCATCAGGTCAAAGCTTGTATTTGTCAGATGTTTCTGTTGATTTGGTCTGATTAAGGTGTAAATTACGTTGTCATTGTGGGCATCGTAGCATCAGCAAGCTAATTAGCATGATTCAAATCGTCTTCGATCAGTTTTTTGTTCCTTCTGTTTCTTTTCGCTCTTTATATTTATCACGAGAAACATTTGAACTTATTCTGTTGTTGCTCCTTCAAACTGAAATTATCACACCTGTAAAATTCTGTTTCACCCAGAACCCACTCAGCGCTTAAAGCAAACATGTGAACGATGAAGAACTTTTACTGTTAATCAGTAAATCTGGATCTTTACTGCTCCCTTCAGACTGATTGGAATTTCAGGTTGTTATGAGTCTCAGCTCAGGCCGACAGACTGTGTTTGTGCAGAAGGTCAGAACTGACTTAGTGTCAGTGCCTCAGCTCCGAGCCGAGCGGGGCTGTTAAAGAGGAGCTTCAGCTCACACTCAGTCACACGGCTCCTTGAGATCCAGGATGGGTTTTCCTTTACAACAGTGTGCGACTTTGATCTCAGGTATCTGTTAGATGTGATCCTCTGATGGACGATGAAGCTCCTCCCTGAAGTGTGAAGAGGGAGTCGAATGTTCACTGAAATGACCTTTGACCTCTTCACCAAACCCCAGAGGCAGAGGCAGGTTCATGGAAGCAGCCATTTATCTAACCAGGCAGCGTACAACACACACACACACACTCACACTAATGATGTTCTCTCGCTCTGAACAATAAGTAAATGTTTCCTCCGGCTTCTTCCAGGAACTGACTTGTTCCTGTGTTTGCTGAAGAGGAAGAATGAAAAGAAGAGACGGGAACAACGTGTTCAAAGAAACAAGCTCATTCAAACTGTAGCATCGACACTTCAGGTTCAGCCAGAGAGAAACAGATTCATGGATCTAGATAAGACAAAAGAAAAAGAACTGATATTAATGGGTTTGTGTGACAAGTTCAATTTAAATCCAGATCTGGTTTCTACAAGCTGACACTAAAATGTGGTTTAAAGACACGTGTTGGTTAAAATAGTTTTCTCTTAAAATAAGAAATTTATAATGTTAGAATTATTAAAAAGAAAGTAACACGGTTTTTACTTGTTACTTTATTTTTCTTTAGAGATTATGAAATAAATTTCCTCTTTGAAATATATTTGAAGGATAAAATAAAAGTTCAGCTGAGGCTGATAGTTTGTTAGTTTGCAGGAGTTTCGTCGTAAAGTTGATTAATTGATGGAAAACGAGGATGAATCCAACTTAATGAAAACATTAATAGTAAATCAGTCAAACTAACAAATTAGTGACAATCGTGTAAAACTTGAAGTTTTAAAAAAATGAGACAAGTCCTGACGTGTGATGATCTTGTTCTTTCAGATCAAACACGGTTGTACATTATTTCTGATAGTTGTAGACAGACGTGACTGTTGCTTCTCATCTCGTCTCTAATCAGAACCAACGTCCTCCTTCTCATTCACTCTGTGTTCTCCTCCTGTTTGAAGAATGAAGAAGCTGCAGGTGTGTTTTTAAAAACCTTTTTGTAAGAATTCAGTCTGTGACTAACTTCAAGGATGTGGGAGTTGTGTAAGAGTCCAGGGGCCCGTTTCCTATTCTTCTCTTTCCTCGGATGACGTTGGCTCTCTTCCTCTTCCCAGAATCCCCTGGGGAGGGGGGATATTTCCTCGAGGCCTTGGACAGTCCGAGTGGGAGAAGTGGTGATCAGAGATGGTTTCCCCTTCCCAGAATGCCTTGTGCAGCTCAGTTCCCACAGCGCAGCGTGTTTGTCTTGACTCTGGTCTCTGGTCGACGCGGTGGAAAAACAACACGTGCACTCGTCTCCGCTGCTTCTTTCATCTGCTCGAGTTCCTGTTCATGTTCAGAGATTCTTTTCAGAGGGTTTTTGTAGCTCGGTCGACGGTGAAGTGATGAAAAGTCGACTTTGGATCAAAGATGAGATTCAGGAGGCCGATGAACTCCTGACTCTTCTTCTGCAGCAGCAGGAAGGCAACTAACTTTTAAGTTTTAGCGCCACCTACTGATCATGTTGATGATCCAACTCCTCATCTTCGTCCTCAGTGGGAAAGTTTGAGTGATTGTCGATTGAGTTTGTCTATAATTGTTATTTACGTGAAGATCTGATCTATGAACAAATACAGAACAGTCTTAACTCTTTGAAGTTTTTCATAACCACCTGTTCGTCCGGGAAAGTTCAATTTTGTAACAGATCCTCTCAGAGGAAAAGCTTTCAGAAGATTTCACCATCGCTCACATTGTTGTCCTGGATTCAAGAATTTAGTTTTTCTGTCCTGTGGAGACTCTGAGGTTTGATCTCAGATCCACGAATCTGGCCTCGGGAACCACTCCTGTAACCCCGAGCGACCACGAGAACAAAACATATCCAGGAATACTGACGAAGCCAAAACTAAAAGATCATAGTTCAACCACATTTTCATGTCATCCTGGTGCATGTGGACGTAAAATAAGAGAAGTCAGTTAATCTGTGAGACACTTTGGATTTTTGTGCGTCGCTGGACTCAAACACAGGAGCATTTAAATCTCATGATAAACAGATATTAAATTTAATTAAAACGTATTAAAGAGTTTGTCTTTGAGACGATTGATTTCTATCCCACACGAAAAAAAACTTTATGATCAATACATTTATCCATTCTGAGATATTTAATAATAAGAAGAATGATACTTAAATATTCAGACCTGTATCTGCTGCAGGTCTCGTCTTATAGTGAACAAACCTGCTGAATGAATTTGGAGTAAATTCCATTCAAATGATCTGTTTTATGTGTTTGAGTCTAAATCAAGAAAACTGCAATGATAATAATAATCATAAAACTTTATTATGAGTTAAGCAGACGTCCCACAGCTACTGTTCCCTCACACAGTTTCTCTACAAGAACCAAACGTCCATGTGAATATAAAATATTTTCAGAAAGTGTTTTGAGATTAAAAGCAGAGTTAGTTCTCTGCAGGACATCGAACATTCATCGAACCAGAAATACAATCGTAGACATTTCAACTTTTCGCAATTTTGTCCAACATCTGTGTTTCGCTGTGTGAATGTTTTTACCTCAACACACACGTGAAGTCTGGCAATAAAAAAGTAAATCAGAACATTTGCGTGACAGGAAACCCCCCCCCCCCCCCCGGCGACATCAGAGAAAGACGAGATTTACTGTCAGTTAACGCTCGTCCACCTGAGTACAAGCACATGTCGCCCTCGCACCATGTGTGTATCCCTCCTCCCGAGAAACTAGGACTGATAAGAATTCTTCCTCACGTTGTGTTCTGCAACAAATACTCAACATACACAATCTGCAGTAAAATTACATAATGTTCAATAAAATACTGGAGAATAATTATCATAATAATCTTAATAATCTCTTCTAAGTCTAATGTTTTATTTTTAAGACACGCTGCTTGATGATGAACCTGCTGGAGTTTACGTTTACATCTGTGTCACTCAGACGTCTAAATATGCCCGATTTTTATTCTCTGAGAAACACTTTCTATCTTGTAATGTTGAAAAACTAAATCTTTTGTCTTTCTATTCATTACGAAACTGGAAAAAAGGCTTTGAAAGAAAGCTCACGTTGAAAGTTGTGTTTTAAAAAGGCAAATCTTTGTTGTGAAACTTTGCGGCCGTACACACTCCTGCTGCAGTCACTTATTCCAGACGACACCAACCTTTCAGAGATTTGCCTGCAGATATCATCGTGTCATAGGATCAGGATTATTTTGAAGAAATAAATGGATAATAACTGAGATCTTCTGCAGATGATTTGTATTTCTCTAAAAGTCTCCGCTCACATTCCACATGAGCTCATAAAGCCGAGCTGCTGCACAGGCTTCATGTTATTACTGTTACTGACGATCTGTGTGTACGTGACCTCCAGCACTCGGTCAGTAAACCAAGAATGTTGTTATGTTCTGCTCGCTCACTCAGATAAATAGTGTTTTACCGTCGTACGCTCGGGTACCAGGGGCCCGGCTGGGCCCGGGGTCCCAGGGGAAGAACCTCTGCCCGAGGTCTGCACCTGTTCTCTGGGCACCGACACAAGCTCCCTCCCTGGGTCTCTGACAAATAAAGTGGCAGCATGTTGGAACCTTAGCAGAATGACTGAAGATGTTCTGTAGTCGTTTTGAATCTATTGTTTTAGTCCCATTATGAATCTTATCAGGTTTAAGGACGAAAGACAGTTTGAGATGTTGAAGCAGTGTGGGATGATGGGAGTTGTAGTCTTCTCCTGCGTTGATGGTTCAGGAGCTGAACTTTCCTCAGAGCCGTGGTTTCAATCCAGTAAAAACACAGAATACAGCAGCTTTATGTTAAAACTCAGTGTTTCTCTGATTGGCTGTGAGTCGAGCTACCGCTAACGTTTACTCAGCTCGTTTCTCTGAAAACTTCTCATCTTAGAGTTAAGAGTTAAAAACCACCAAGATCTAACAAGTCACTTTAGATTGTTGTGGCAAACACTGACAAGCACAAAGAGGATATGACGCCATCGACAGGCGACCAAATGAAGCGTTACCTCGATTCAAACTTCATATTTTTAAATAATGACGAACACCGTCTGTGAAAATGTTTACTTGAGTTCACCCGACAGGACCGAGGGAGTAAAAACCCTGAGACGCAGTTCGGTCAGGTTGAGTCGTGAGGGCTTGAAAATCAGGACATGAGGGATTCTGCAGAGAGAATAAGACCATACATGAAAGAGAGAGAGACCTGCAGTGGATTAGAGATTTAAGGAAGCAAAGGAAGATTTAACTCAACTTAATGTTCAAGTAATAAGACGAGCGGAGGGATCTGGAGGGAGGGAGGGAGGGGAGTTATTAAATCATGGAGGGGATTATAGGCCTGGCAGAGAGGGAGCTCGTAAAGCTGTCGCCTCCTCTGGCCGACGGACCAAAGAAACATCTTCCTCTCACAGAGAGAAAGAGATGAATAAAATGTCAGGAGGATTAAAGAAGGTAAATGTAAGAGCAGCGAGGAGGAGGAGGGAAGACAAAGATGAGGAAATACGAACACATGAAGTTAGAAATAAGAATATCTGGCACTACTGGAGTCGAGTTCTGTCGTCGTCCACTCGCCAGCTCGCCCTCAAGTGGCCGGCCACATTTTCACCTCGTCCTCCTGTAAACATAATAAACGCAGTTAATCCCAGGACCGGGAGCGAGGAGCCGCTCGCGCTCTATTCTCCACGGAGCAGGAGGTCACAGAAAACATTTGAACCCTTCAGAGACTCTGAGGTTTACAAGGTGGGTCAACAGTGTGGACAGGGATCAGCTGGTGCCTCCCATCATACAGCGATCACTGGTCACCCATTAAGGAAACTGATCTGACTTACTGGATCCACTGCTCAATGATCTGCAGACCTGTTTTATTTCTTTATTCTGTTGGAACAACACAAAAAATACTGTTTAATAAATACTCATTTTTGAAAGGTTAGAAAAGTTTATACGAAAAAGATGTTTCACCTAAAAACTTAATTTAATACATGATGAATGTTCAAGTTTTAATATCAATACAAATCACCTGCAACGTCTTCAAATTCAATGGTTTTGTTTATCGGGTTTTTGTCCAAAATGTTCCCTGTTGTAGAAAGAAATAGACGACATGATCTGGATCACCCCCTGGTGGCTGGCTGCAGCATAGGTCATAAACCCTGCCTCCTCCATGTTATCACACGGGACATAGACTGTAAATAAAGATGAACAACACATCTCCACTTCCTTACGCTCAGGAAATTATGTTTTAACATCATCAAATAACTAATAAAAAACAAACTGCTCAGAAACATCAGAGAGATAAGATCCCATGTCCATGTCTCATCTGCTAACATGGAGGAGGAGGGATCGTCCATCTGTGTTCCCGGTTGTTGGACAGGATCAGGATCTTCAAACACTCACTGAGATGTTAAAGCTGATCGTTTTACTGCAAAGCGCTGAGCAGGTGATTTCATCGTTAACATCGAGCTCATGAAATGTTGAACAGCAGTTTCTTTCCATATTGAGGAAGTCAGACGTTTCATTCAGTCTTTATTTAAACGAGCCACCGGAGGAAGTTGTGCACAAAGAGCAGAAGCCGTGTGCTTCAGTGTGTTAGAGGATGTAGGTCCGAGGGTCAGTGTGAGACTTTGTCTTCATCAGGTTTATGTCTGTCCTCTATGATCTCCTTCTGTCTGTAACTTCATGTCCGACACATAAGAAGAGTTATGTTCACATGATTTCTGACTAAATGTAACTGTGTAATGAGTCGAGGCTGAAAGCCTGGATGTGACGCAGCTTGTTTACTCATTGTTTACCTCCCATGGTGCAACAGGAAGAGAAAACAAAGCGCTCGGGCTGATAACCATGGGAACAGATTTCATCCCCGATAACCCTCTGTGTTTTTATCAAAATAACCCGAAACGTATTTAAAGTTTATAAGAATGGAGACCGTAAAGCACCGGATGTGTTGGGGGGGTGGATACCACAGTATGATTGACAGCTAGTACCGTCTAATGGGTGCAGGTGGCAGGTGTTGGTGGGCGTGTTCTCAATCAGGCTCCACCCCCCGCTCCTCCAAATATGGTTACTTCTGGTTTAAAAAAACCAAGATGGCGCTGGACAAGATGTCAAACTGAGGCTTCAGAGCAGCAGCTGACAAGGTTATATGATTGTGTCCTTCATACGGTGCTACAGGGAGGGGGGGGCAGCGTCGTTCTGGGGTGGAAGTGGGAGGAGTCTCAGCAGCAGGGTCAGAGGTGACGAACGCTTTGACCCGAATCTGAACTGAAAAGACGACATAAACAAACGTTCTGTTTTTAGTCTGGTGTTCGTCCGGCTGCCTGTGTGTGTGTGTGTGTGTGTGTGTGTGTGTGTGTGTGTGTGTGTGTGTGTGTGTGTGTGTGTGTGTGTGTGTGTGTGTGTGTGTGTGTGTGTGTGTGTGTGTGTGTGTGTGTGTGTGTGTGTGTGTGTGTGTGTGTGTGTGTGTGTTTAAATCAAACCGACAGAGGATGAGTTTCCTTCAGGGATTTATTTAAAAACCAGTTAACGCCCCAGATTCCTAGAGACAGACACACACAGGGGAAGAGACAGTTTGTCCCTCGTCCGTCTCCGTGTTGACGAGTCTGAGGAGGTCGTTTCCTCGTGTCAAGTGTGAACCACAGATGAACGATGGTGACGAGAAACAAACGAACCCGTCAAAGTTTCCCTGCAGATCAGCTTTGACGGTTTTACTCTACATACAAACACTTTGATTATTGATCCATTTTTACACAGACATTGTTTTACCACAGAAGAAGAAACTCTTCTTCTGTGTCGCCTGGAGTTTGTCAGTTAAACCTGAAGATTTACTGTTGTTTTCATAGTTCTCCTCACAGTTTATACGCTGTTTACTCTTCACTGCACATAAACGTTAGAAACAGCTGGTTTACATTCAAGTTCATTTCCATCTCCTCACAACGGACGAACCCTTTCAGGGGAAAACGAGAGATTTTGAGAATAAGGTTGTAGTTTGAGTCTGTTTGTGAGCGGCTGATTATCAGAGGATCAGTGTGTGTCCTGTGTACAAGGAGGAATGTGCAGCATCTTAACTTCTAGTTTAGTTTGGTTTTTATTGAAGTTTCCTCAGGAACAAAATCCTTTGTTTTGTCTCATCACATCCACATGATCTTCAGTATCAGGACTTTGTGTCAGAAACTAGTTTTTTCTTTATTCTCTTAAAATTGTGACTTAATTCTGTTTAAATGATTTCCTTCTTGGGACATTTGTAGACTTATGACTTTTTTCTAGCTAATTTAATCTTTCTGGGAAATTACGAGGCTGTTCTCGTAAAAGATTCAAAATCTCAAGGGTTTTGGTGTGCATGGGTTCCCCTGTTGCATATTTCATGAAATCTTTTTTTCTCGTTAAATTATGACTTTAATCTCATAATTTAACGTCTATTCTTTTGAATATTGTAACTTATTGTCATTAAATCTCTCTGTCTTCGACATGGCCCTAAATCTTCCTCTTCCTTTTTCTGTCTTGTTGTGCACATTACATAAGATCTGTCATCACCAGGGTAACATAACAAGTAAAGGGCTTTTAATTTGAAAAGTTTGTATCACAAGGCTACCATCGAAGGTGCAGGATATTAATGTGTGTGATTAAGTTATGAGTCACAGTGGCTTTTAAAGGGAACAGGAGAATTAAAGCATAAACCTGAGAACCTTTATTTTACCATGTTTTTATGTAGAAGTGACAAAAGGGACAAAACTCTCCACAATGGATCTGAGCTGAGGATCAACCCTGAACTGTACCACGTCAATGTACGTCCCTCAAAGAGTCACCAAGACAACAGATTCCTACAGAGACGTGTCATAGACAAAGATGTTATTTCACTTTAAAACCACCAGACTCCATTGACAAAACAGTCATTTCCCTGAGGATCAGAACTCGATCCTCACCGCCGCCTTGATTAGGTTCATTTGTTTGTGGTAACGTGTGATTTCCTCTGATGTCAGAAGTTTTCAGATCCTTTGCTTTTATAAAAGTACCACAAGTCACAATTACAGCAGAAAACCTATCCTGTAAATCTGTTGAATTCAGAGTAATTACAGTCGTCTTCCTCCACAGTGAAGGACACACACACACACACACACACACACACACACACACACACACACACACACACACACTCTGACTGCTGAGTTAGGAAAGTCTGTTGTTTGTGTGAAACCTAAAAGAGAAATTAAATGTGGAAATCCTGCAGACTGGTGTTAGACGTTATAACCACAGTCACACATGCGCTGCCTAATTACCGAGTGGAGCAGCAGCTCCGTCTCTCTTCTGTCAGCGGGCGACTCTCCAACCTGTTGAACTCTTTAAAACCTGCTGACATGACGCTCGCCAGCACGCCGCCATGACAGATTATGATGAATTATGATGTGGGAGCATGGTCAGTTTCTCCTGCAGCTAAGGGTCCAACTCATTTTTCATCCCACCTGAAATAATTTCACGATTGGAAATAAGTCGCAGTGAACTTTGGAACGTTGCAGATTGTTGAGTTGTCCTCACAAATCGACAAATGCTCATGGAAAAGCACAAAAGATGGAAAATGAGAATGCAAACAGAATTCTCAGATGCGTTTGTCCAATCAGGACGACTTTGTTTGCTAACTAGCATCCTCCATTTTCATAGCAAAACTACTTGAGACGGTCTGAAGTACTTCTCCACAGTATATTTAAAATTCAAACTGGTTGTTACAGTTCAGTTTTGGATTTTGATTTTGTGGTTTTGTCTCGTGGCCCGTCCACTGGTCGCCCTGCGTCTTCCTCCTGGTGTTAGCACTGAAGCTAACTGGGTTTCCTCTCCAGCCAGAAACTTTCCACTTGGTCTAAACTCTGAAAGTCTCCACAGCAGAGAACAGAGCAACATGATGAATTGAGCCGTTTCCCTTGTGAACCACATTCCCTCATTTCCACAGCTCTAGATGCAGATATACTTCCTGTCTGCTGGGGATTTATTCAGGAGTTTGTTCAGGACACGTCCGAAGTGCAGAGGGATTATGGGAATAAGTAAAAACTGAAAACTATGTTCTTTGGATTGTTTATTTTGTAAATGTGCAGTGATTTAATTAGACTTGATATTTGGGTTGTTTTGCCCCAACTCCTGAAACTTATTGGTCCCAGTTGGAGTTTTAATTAGATTTTCTGTGAGTTTCAGATTCTTGTTTCGATAAAGAGATTGTGAATTAATGTGATTTATTCTGGTGTCTCATTACCACATAAACAAACTCCCTTTTAAAATTGAATACACGTGATGCAAATCACAGCTTCATGTTTCGAGTCAGACACGTTATGTTCGCTGTGACCTGAGCTCTGGTCTCTGGTTCTCTGCATGTTCACTATGTGCTCATCCTGGGGAAGGTTCCATCCATCTGGAGCTTGTGTTCCTGGTTCAGGCCAAATGAACTCCTGCCAGTGTTTTCTCAGATTAAGATCCTGGGCAGCGTCTTTAGTTGAACTCCTCAATATTAATGGAAACATCTCAAATTCAAAAATCACGGAAATCGTATCTACTCTCTCTGTCGATTGGTTACAGGGGAAAAGGATTCTCTCTCTGGATGAACTAAATCAGCCTCGGTGCACTGAGGACGCTCTGGTCGCCTTAGTGGCCTGAATGAATTTTAAATAAACATTAAAGCTGGTTTTACAGCATATTAATTCATCATCGGACCAAACAGTAGAATATACCAATTGAGATAAATTCAACCTCTGGGAGATAATGTCGGTTTGGACTCAAACACCAAATAACTTTACTTATCTTATCTTATCATCCCTGTTGTTCGACGTGATTATCTCAAGCTCGACTGATTTATACAATTATATCGTTATCGCAGATATTTAAAGAATTCATTATGCGTAAACAATGTGAAAAATAAAATGTCTCTCTTTGTTAAAATTCTATATTTGAGTTTTCTTTATATTTATAGTGATTTAAAATAGAGTTTATTTTGAAACTGTAAGATATCAAACAATCACATTTCTGACATCTTAGTCAAATTATATTTTTAATCTATTTATTGGCCATTGATCGGTATCAAATGTTTCTACTCGCTGACGTTTGTACTTTGATCAACAATCAAGTTATTTGCACCTTCAGGGTGAAATACATGAAATAAGTGTTGGATGGTTCTCAAAAACATTTTCATCATCCCCAGAGGATACGAAAAAGAGAGAATTATTACTTTATCATGTTTTATTAATTGTGCCACTGGCAGGTGGAAATATTAAATTTTATACTTTAATTATTTAGTAAGGTTGACATGACGTCTCTTATTCATCAAGACTCTACTGCGACGCTAGCACGTCTCTGAAGCTGTGCTGATGCACAACTGTGATTTCATCTAAATGTTAACATCAGCATGTAACTGGTCACTGTTCATCTCTGACCCTCCTCTTTCTCCTTCTCCGTCCAATCAGCTGCAGCGCTCAGTGTGACGTGACCAGTGGGTTCGTCCTATCGCCCTCTCTCCCTCCACGTTCAGCGACGATCACAGATGGCAGCCATGTTGATGTTGTGTCTCCTGCTGTGTCTTCAGCCTGCAGACTCCAGCGCTGCTGCAGATTCGAAACCCAGGAGTCAGACCGGCCCGCGGCTGCAGCTCTCGCACTCAGGTAGGAAACACTGCTCAGAAACACAGTCCTTGTTGTCACCTGGATGTCTGAGCGTAGCTGGGCAGAACAGATGTGTGGAGTTTGACACAGGTTTGATGTCATCTAATCCAGCCAATCATGGGCCAGTATTCAACAAACGCACAACTTGCGATGTATCCAGACGTTAAGAACTTTCTCCACCAAGTCATCTGAAATTGTTGCAGGTTTTGAAATAAATACGACGTCAATCACGTCGTTTGCACACCGAGTGGAGACATGAGAATGACATCGGCGCCGGCGTTCTCACGTTCTGCTGCTTTTGAAGTAAACTGACTGCTTCATGTGTAGAAGAACAACCTGAGTTCTGTTCAGTTCTGTTCAGTCCTTGTTCTCGTTTGGACGAACTGTGAAAGCGCAGCACATTCTTTAGGTGGTTAAACAAACTAATGACAGACTGAGTCACATCAAACACTTGATGCCTCATTTACATATGTTGCGTCTCATTAAAACAGAAGCATGAGTCAGATTTCCACACAGCTTTTGAGTAAACACATAACTCAGAGAGATTTACAATCAGTTCGGTCGTTGGATTGTTGTTTGTGTTTGTGGAAGATTCTGTTTTTAATTGTGGCAGTTTATTTCTTTAATTTGATTTAAATCAATTTGGATAAAGCTGTTGCCCCATGAATGTGTCGACCATGTCTTTCACATTTTAACTTCCTTTTCCAATACTGTGTGTGTGTGTGTGTGTGTGTGTGTGTGTGTGTGTGTGTGTGTGTGTGTGTGTGTGTGTGTGTGTGGTAGCTGCAGGATCAACAGTAGTGAGACGATTAAGTTTTTATGAGGCAGATACTCAGACATGAGCTTTAGGGGCAATTAACACACACAGTTACACACAAACTGAAAGTGATGTAAAACGTACTAATTTTCTTTCTTGCTGTGTTTATTATCTGTCTCGCTTCACCTCTCCCTCACTAGTCCACACACACAAACAGATGCATCACAGACACACACACGGCGGGAGAGAGTGTGTGCGTCACTGCCAACCCAGTGTGTGACCTGAGCAGGAATCCAGAGAGACCAGCCCTCATCCTGCAGGGAGACACACTCGGTTAGCCTTTAACGTGTGTGTGTGTGTGTGTGTGTGTGTGTGTGTGTGTGTGTGTGTGTGTGTGTGTGTGTGTGTGTGTGTGTGTGTGTGTGTGTGTGTGTGTGTGTGTGTGTGTGTGTGTGTGTGTCATCATTTCATTGTCAGAAGTAAAGCTGCAAAAACAGTGAACGACTAAAGGTGGAGTGTGAGTGTGTGGATACTGTTGTTTATCACTCAGCTCTCTGGTCTGCGCTCTATTATCTTCTGGCTTCTGGAAAAGAACACACACTGCTGCCAAACAGCTCTGTGTTGGTCTCACACACACACACACACACACACACACAGCTCTGACTGGACTGCATCGTGTCGTCCATGTGCACGAGATGAAGCGCTGTCGTTGGTCAGAATCTCCGTCAGCTCAGGGTGCAGGTTCAGTGTGTGTGTGTGAGTTCACTGTTCACATCACTGAGGCATTTCCTGAATCAGGCCAGTTTAGATAAATATCACCTTTCAAATACTTTCCAGTAGTTGTGATGCATCGGGTCAAAACTCCACCCGCCTGGTGCTTAGGGCGAAATGAAACCAATGCCAAACATCAGTCATCAGGCCTGAGACTGAATCCAGGATCCACAGAAGTGTGTTGTGTGTTCAGACTGTTTCCTTGTGTGTGTGTGTGTGTGTGTGTGTGTGTGTGTCTGTCTGTCTGGTTTATTGTTACTGGGACGGACAAGTGTGCAGATTAAACTTCTCTAAACGACCAGCGTTCCTCCTGCTGTGAGTTTACTGAAGGCGAGTTCTGACGCTCATGTGGAACAAATCCAACGAAAACACGCTGACCTCATGTGGAGCCGTGGGGCGGGAAGCACACACACACACACACACACACACACACACACACAATATGATAGCTGGGGCAGTATAGAACCAAGTGTGTGTTATCTCTCTCACAAACACACACTGTTGTTTTGATAGCTGCTCTCTCAGACAGATATGAACTGGCATAGTCATGAATATACAAACATCCGATTATGATTCTGACAGCTGCCCCCACACGCGCGCGCCACCCTATTTGTTGTCCTTATTATTCGATAAACTGAGCAAAATGTGTTGCAGGGAATCTGTCGTGTGTGTGTGTGTGTGTGTGTGTGTGTGTGTGTGTGTGTGTGTGTGTGTGTGTGTGTGTGTGTGTGTGTGTGTGTGTGTGTGTGTGTGTGTGTGTGTGTGTGTGTGTGTGTGTGTGTGTGTGTGTGTGTGTGTCTTGGGAGGTGTAGCCCGTCACCTTGTGGTGTCATGGTGTGACCCTTGACCTCTGCCACCCCCGCTGTGATCGCAGGATTGAGAGAAGACGAGATTCTGACAAAAAGCAGAATAGAAAGAGATGAGAGAGAAATGGGAGAAGAGAGATAAAGGAAAAGGAGGAGGAGAGTAGAAAAGAGGACGGCAGTGAGGGGAGAGGCCATCAGGGTTCGAAAGTGTCAGTAAAAGAGGAGAGGAAAGAAGAGCAAGGAAGGAATGATGGAAGAGAAGGAAAGAAGGAAGGGAGGGAGGAGAGGGAGGAGAGGGAGGGATGACAGAAGGGTAGAAGGTTTCCTGAGGTTAATGAACCTGTCAAGCACCTGAGACGAAACAGAGCAGTGAAGGAAGAGAGGTCAGTGTGTGTGTGTGTGTGTGTGTGTGTGTGTGTGTGTGTGTGTGTGTGTGTGTGTGTGTGTGTGTGTGTGTGTGGATTTATTTAGAGCTTCAGTGTTCAATAAGTTATTTTTTTATCTGATCAGCTGCAACTATTGTGATCAAATAGTGATTTTCCAGAGTTAATGATCATCTTGTTTTTTGACGCTTTTCTTCATCATTTACAGACAAACACATTTCACCAAATAACAATAACAACATTTTATTGATACATCTGCCATGATTTTCTAATCAACTGATCAGTCCAACATTTATCTTTGGTTCATTTGGTTTGTTCTGCTGTTGTTACACACCTCATGGAAAGAGAACCTGAGGGGGGGGGGGGCAGACACACACACACACACTGATGCTGGTTAACGTCGCACAGTGGGGAGCTGACAGACGCCCTCGATCTTTAACTCCTTACTAGATAAGAGACGGTGGTTACAGATAACAGCTGATTAAAGCTCGTAGTTTACGTACTGATGGCAAGGGTTACACACACACACACACACACACACACACACACACACACACACACACACACACACACACACACACCTCTGAAGGGAGGTTTTTATACCTTTTAGTTCTCACACTCAGTTTTTGTTTTTGGGTCAGACGTTTCTTTCTTTCTGAGTTCAGGAGGTACAGGGAGGAGGAGGCGTCCTGTAACAGTGATACACACACACACTGTTCTACTTGACTTACCTTGACACCTCACTCTGTTTCAGTGCTGGTGTTTACCAAACACTTCAACCTCCTTCAAAGTCAAGTGTGTGTGTGTGTGTGTGCATGTGCGTGTGCGTGTTGTGACGTACAACAGAAAATATCGGAAACCTACTTCTGTCTTTATCTGCTTTCAGACCGGCACTGAATGGTTCACGCAAATGTCCGAGTCAGTTGCTGCGGACATTCTCTTCCCCTATAGTGAGAAATCAGAGCTGCTGCATTCACAACTTGTATCATGGAACAATGTGAACACAAATCACGACAATGGGTCTCATGCCAGAAACACTGGGACACTAGGTCCAGTGTGGAGGATTTATCTTCATCATGATGTTTTCATTTGTGAGCAATCACCTGAAACTCTGAAACTGAATTGTTGTATTTTCACAACCTTATAAAGTTTTAAATATCCAATTTGAAGATGCCATTTTGGACCCAAACCCGACAGGCGGCCGACACGAGCCCGATGTTTCCCGATTACAGCCACGTGCAGCCAATATAACCCAACATGACTGCGCCCCAACGTGTTTCGATCACCCCCTGGTGGCTGTCTGCAGGAAAGGTCAGACATCTCGTTAGTGGCTTGATGATATTTGTTGGGCTGATCTATTCATTTCACTTCTATGTTAGTGTCTCTGTGAGCTGACGTTTCAGTAAGGAAACTAAAAACAAAGCAGATTGGAGGTTATTTCAAGTTCTTCAGCTTAATCCCAGTCTCGTCCACACAGGGACCAATACAACCTTTTAAAATAACATGTTACTGAAGCATTGCTCCTATTGGCCGATACCCAAAGCCCTGGTATCAGCATCGGGACGGAAAGAGTCAGAGCGGTGCGTCCCGGCTACAAACAAAGACAAAAAGAGGAAGTTTAAAGGTGGTTGACGTCCTCCTGCAGGATTTATGAGTTTGTGATGAGTCGCAGCTTGTTGGTCGTAAGCAGCTGTTGCTGCTGGAGATGATTTGTGGTTCTAGTTTTAGGGAGAGGTTTTTATTCTGGACCCAGAGCGATCGCTTCATGAGAATATATGTGTGTGTTTATCTCTAAAAGATATGCTGCTCTTTAGATCTGTGTTTTACACTCAGATCCACATCATATCTCATCCAGATGAATGAAACCTGTAGTTATTTGTGTTTTTGCTTCGTGTTCATAGACTTTCATTAAAAAGAAAACAAGAAGAAAACAAACCTCTCTGGTGAAGAAGTGCTGACACAGACGTAGATGTGAAAAGAGTTTGTGGTGATCAGAGCTGACGACAGGGTCAGGTGATGTAAACACGATCACATGACCTCTGCAGCAGAGGTAACGCATCACTTCCTGTCTCTGTCGGCTGCTCCACCTCTCACCTGAACCATGAGGAGGATCTGATGCTGCTGTGAACGAGTCTGTGCAGAAAACCTGCTGCTGAGTTGTTCAGCTGTGAAACACAAACTCTGCAGCTGGATGCAAACAACCACAGGACAGTCATTCAGTTCTGTATAAAACAAAAAGTGTATTAAAATAAAGGAACGTTTTCACAGTTTATCTCTTTAAAAGAATAAGATGGAAAAGAGAAACGTCAGCTCATCGCTCTGAGGCCTCTCACAGCTCCTGTCATGAGTCGAGCTGGCAGCTTAAATAAAGGATAAATAAATGTGAAGTGAACTGAGCGGCGGGATAATAGCCGGTTGAGTTATTTTAGCAATCCGTCTGCAGCAGTTAGTCTCCTCCAGATCCTGAAACCTGATATATGAGATGCCTGCAGGTCTCTGTGTTAGAGTTCAAAGGAAACCGCTCTAACTGTGATTTAGAGGCTGGAGTCAGAAGAAGTGGAGGGTCCGAGATATTTAGAGATAAATGAAGATCACGACTGAAAAGTTAAAACCAACAAAAGTCCAGAGTTCTCAGATGCTCATGATGCAACGGTGCAGACAAACTGAAGCGAGGCCAAGATTCAATATAAACAATTACAACGATTACAACTGTGTGTGTGTGTAGTGTGTGTGTACTGTGTGTAAAGTCGTTGCTGTCCGAGCTGGAGACAGTGGAAGGAGAAATGGAGGCAGACGCTGACATTTTAAGAGAAGTCATCTTTCTCTGTCCGTCACTTTAATCCCTCTCCTCATCCATCTCTCTCTCTCTCTCTCTGTCTCTCTCTCTCTCTCTCTCTCTCTCTGTCTCTCTCTGTCTCTCTCTGTCTCCTCTCTCTCTCCTCCTCTCTCCTCTCTCTCTCTCCTCCTCTGTCTCTCCTCTCTCTCTCATCCGTGCTCTCTCTCTCTCCTCTGTCTCTCTCTCTCTCTCTCTCTCTCTCTCTCTCATCTCTGTCTCTCTCTCTCTCTGACACAAATCACTGGCTTCATTTCGAAGCTGCAGAACGTACATGGACCATCTGCTCCGTCTGTGCCACCGTCAATTCTGTTACGTTTACGCTCGACGTCCCCGTCTTCATTCCAGCTGCCAACCACTGGATCCGTTATGAAAAACAAACCATCACCAGCCTCCAGACCAGGAAGTGTTTAGCCTGAGGCAAAGTGAACCATCGCCTCAATCAGTCAAACTTTATTTACACGCGGAATAATAACTTATTCACTTACTATTGGTTTAAAGATTTCAACACTGAATTACATATGAAGACATAAATCAGGTAGAAACTCTTTATTTTCACAACAGGTTATAATTTTACTCATCTGCTTTGTCTCCTATCAGATTCTATATAACATTTGTATAAATCCTCTAAGATTATACTGTGGCTCTATTGGAAAAGAGTCCACAGTAAAACTCCTCTTTGATCACAGATGCGGGTAAATGTTGATGTGGACCTGTTTTTTTTTTGGCCGGATGTGTCGCGGCAGCTCTGTCAAATAAAGTGAGAGGAGAAGAAGAGAAGACGAAGTCACCAGAACCACAAACAGAGGAGTCGAGTTTCAGGCCTCAGCAGGAATTATGTGTCACTCTATACGTCGCTGGTATCAACAGGGAAACGGCTCGGAGCCGGCGGCCCGGAGGTGACGCTCACTGACGGAGCACAAACTCCGTTCTAAACGTGTCCTGTTCAACTTTAACTTTATTACAGCCGAGGAACATTAAACATTTACTTCTGATTGGTTGTTGCCGTTCTGCGGGACGACAAGTGAGAAAATGAATTGTTTCTTTTAAAAAGAGATGAGAAGAGAGGTGGGACCAATCATATCTCTGCACTGGCGACACCCAGTGGCCAGATGCATTATGTCTTAGACTCGTCCGACTCTACGTAACCATGTGAACACGATTAAATTTGGTAGAACATTTTACTTGGACTGATTAGATGTTGTGGTCAGACCTCAAGGTCACTGTGACCTTCTGGCCTTCTTAAGAACACCTTAGATTCATGAATTAAATGATTAGATTTGGGGGTCAAAGGTCAAAGTTCAAGGTCCCAGTGGCCTCATTAAACATGGTTTTTGGCCTCTTGAACATGATATAGGAAGTATGTCCTTGTCCAGCTGTCAATCAAAGATGAACTGATTTCAGTGGTCAAAAGGTCAAAAGGTCAAAGGTCACGGTGACCTCATATTACTGTGAATGCATCATGAATACCTGGAGGGACTGAAACTGCTTGATGAAGGCAAACCAACACAGGGTCTTTCCACCAGAGACCAGAACTTTAGCTCACAGAGAACAAACAGTTTGAGGAGTTTCCTCAAATAAAAGTCAAAGACTCTAATGAAAACGACCTTGCTTGAATGACCTTGACCGTCGTCCTGGTTTCCTCTGTGTCTGAGAGGACGACCACAGAAACCACTTTTCTTCTCTGAATGTGCTTTCTGCTATATGAGAGGCAGCCGACCCAAACAGAGAAACATTATATTTAACCTGTAATATGTGCGATTCCTCCTGCGGCTGGATAATGTGAGACGATTGCTTTTAGTGTCAACTTGTACATGTGTGAGCCAGATAAGAAAAAACATATAAGAATCTTTCTTATCCCCTGGGAGTTATGTGCAACCTTCCCGTGTGAGCTCACCACCTCCCGACGAGGTTTGGTTTCTATCACTTGAGTCCAACACGTGAGCTGTCAGATGCTACGTTTCCCCTCTGGTCCTCTGTAAGTGTTAGCATGTGCTAACTGACGCTGCAACGCTCGTATGAGACGAAGGGAACGTTGTCATCGAAAGAACAGACAGTTTGTTGCATGTGTTCGAACGTGTTAAAGAGTAACCAAAACAAAAAGTTCTTACCTTGTAAATCTAGTTTTATCTGCTTGTGGTGTCCAGATAACACACGGACGTGGGCCACTTCAGGCAATGATGCTGCGCGTCTGGCCTGAAGTAAATGGATCAGCCTAAAGTTGCCTGAATATCCCAAAGCAAAATGTGGTTTAATCTGGATTTGAACCTAAATGTGGTAAATGGTGAATATGGCCCAAATAGCACAAATCTAATTTGGGCCCCTTTGGTTGACATGTGGTGTTGCTGTGGTTTACTTGTGGCCCAGATAAGAGGAGTGGACCAAGTACCAGTAACCGATAAACTGGGGACGTGGAAAATATATAAATATATATATATATATATATATATCTGTGCTGTCAACTGACAAATCAAACAAAGTTTAATGTAATAATCTTTTAACAAAATGTTTTCAAATTGAAGTGGAGGGATGATGAAGAAGTACTGTAATAACAAATGTTTCCTTATGTCAAGTAAAAAATAAATGACATAACAGAAAAGCTTTTGAAAAATCTGTTAATACAAAACTAAATAAAAAGTGTAAATTAAATTTCCCCTTTTCCTCTTTTCACATTAACATTCTCATCCAACTTTCTAACTCTTTCAACTCATCACGACAACTAAACAACTTTAACAGCTGCTCCTTTCTTTTCCTCTGAACATGTGAGTTTGAGTTCCTCTTGTGAAAACACACACACACACACACACACACACACACACACACTAACTCATTCAGACGCATGCAAAACATTTTAATGAAGCAAATCCAGGTTTAATCACCTCCCTGATTGCAGAAGATCAGGGTTAATCACAGGGAACAATCAATCACACACACACACACACACCACTCATACGTGTGCTGTACAGGTGTTGGGCAGTTACCCAGAGTTCTCTCACTGCCGTCACTTGGCCTGAAATCTTTAACAAATGTCTGCAATTATCCAGATCTCTCTCTCTCTCTCTCTCTCTCTCCCCCCTACACACACACACACACACACACACACACACACACACACACACACACACACACACACACACAGCACACACACACACACCACACACACACTTGGTTTAGTGTCGGTTGTCGAGGAGGTTTATATAAATGATGGTGATGAGGAGACTCAGGATTTAACAGCAGTGATTCTTCTCCTGCTTCATTCAAACAAGAGAAATAAGAAACAAATGAAAAGACGATAAAAATCGAAGGGAACAAAGACACAACATGTTAGAAAAGACATTACGTTGACTAACATCGATTTCCTAGAGACTCACTCTAACCATAACCCTAGTTACAACACACCTAACCCCCTTAACTTAAACCTAGCCAACCCTTACTTTAACTTTAAAACATGTCTCTAGCTGTGACTATGTAAACAGGTTTAGGTCCCCACAACATGAGTAATTCCTGGCCCACACACACACACACTCACACCTGAATCAAGACGTGTCGAGGTCACGACCTCCTTCAATTGACCAATCAGCACTAATCCCTATCACGACTGACCAATCAGTGGCAATCACCATCAGCTTTGCCCTTGATTGACAGGAAAAGACCAATTTAACCATAACACAGAATGAAACTGAGCCGGAGCTTCGTGGAGTCACATCCTCAGATCTGCACTCAGGCTTTAATGCATTCTGTCTTTATCTCTGAATTCTTCACTCCCCACAGCCCGAGTGTTTCTACACTTTTTAATGTATTTCCAGGAGGAACATTCTTGTGGAAAATGTGGGAGGCGGTTCGAGTTATCAGGAGAACTTATAGAAAACTCCAAGGCTAAATTAAAAAAAGACGGATCTGAACATGTGATGTAAAGCGTTTTGGTTTCCCCTCGTCGTCATACTTTCCAGCGCGTCCCCCTCGGGCAGAGCACTTTGAGATATCTCCTGCTTTCATCACCTGCTTCGTTTCCCGTCGCTGGCTCTTGTGATCGATGGGATGTAAAGGAGTCGCTGAGGCAGAGCCAAGAGCAGCGGGTGATAAAATCAAACGCTGCTCACTTTTATTGTCTCCAGCTCTCAGACGCTCAGACCCTCCAGACACATCCGAGCTGAACGTCTAAAACAATGTACCCTGGGATTTTCAGAGATTTTAGCTTTTCTAAATAGACAATATTCTTTTTCTATATTTCAACACTTAGGTTTAGAAGCTGCATTACAGCCATCAGTATCCCATGATCCTTTGAGTCAGGCAGCTGTTTAATGTGCTGCAGCAAATCATAAGTGTGTGTGTGTGTCTTTCATTCATCACGTCATTTGTTATTTTTCTAGCGTGTGAGTGTGTGAAACTACTTAGGTCTTAAGTGTGATTAGTAAATTTCAGTTGTGTGGTCGCGTCTCTCCTGTTGTCTGCGTCGACCTCGGCCTGTGAGCAGGAAACTCTGGATTCTGAGTCGATGAAAGCAGCGTCGCTGTCGGAGCGGTAACTGATTTCCTTTTAAACGGTGGTGAAGTGCAGTAAATGTGGCGTGATGCATTCAAAGACACGACCTGTCGTCCCTTCATCCACCCAGGCCTCAGCCACAGTGTGAGGTCCGTGTGCTCCGCTCGGCATCGTGCCGACGGTCTGGAGCAGCTTCACGGTTCGTTGCCCTCGTTCATCAGGTGATTATTCGCAGCTCAGGAGGTCGTCGCAGCTGATTTACAGGGCAGGTTACAAACTGAGTCTCAGGGTTGATTGGCTGCTTTGGTTTGATTTACAGCTGCTGCTCCAAGATTTAACGGAAGGGAAATTAAATCCTGTAAATGTATCACAGGTGTAGAAGTTATTATGGAAACTAATAGAAAGAGTCAAGCCCCAAGTTTAAGCTCAATAAACATCCCACAGAGCAAATTCATCAAATTGGACCAAACTACCACTGCAATAATAAAAAAATAATAATAACAATAATAAATACAAACTGTGACTGCAACTGAGACTTATTAGACTCATTAAAGTGATGAGAGTTAAAATAATTTGAAAACAGCAAAATACACTGTAAAAATGTGCGTCATTACAAGTACAAACTTTGTAGTTAATGAAGCATGAAATGCAAATGAAACCCCCTCGTCTGTTTCTTCTTCTCTGTCAGAGTTGAGGAACAGCTCAGGCATCTTCTGGACAGGTGGCGTCAGCGGCGGGTACGAGACGATGCTGCTGGACGAGGATCACGGTTGGCTGCTGGTCGGAGGCAAAGACCACATCTACCTGCTGAGGCCCGACAGCCTGGACCTGCCCACACGTTCGGTGAGATGTTGAAACACGTTAACAAACGTAGCTTCTCAGCATCTAATGAACTGAGTCTGTATATTAAATAGAGTCTTGTAGCTGAAGCTGCACGTGTCGTTTCCCTCAGGTTTACTGGCCGGCTGCCACAGAACATGTGGAGCACTGCAGGCTGGCGGGAAAAAGTCTGGAGGTAAGAAGTGGAGATCGATTATTTATTTATATATATGTTGATATATTTCTGTCTCATATTAAACTCAGCATTAAAACCCTTTACTACAGTCTCAGGGGATATTTTCTGTTTTACTTTCAGACGGACTGTGCCAACTTTGTTCGGCTGCTGCAGCCTTTCAACAAGACTCATGTTTACGCCTGTGGCACCGGTGCCTTCCACCCACAGTGCACGTACCTGCACTTAGGACACAGCACAGAGGTAAAACGATTGAAAGATGATTTCCACAGCCCTTTAGAAACAAAGCTGCAGAGTCATTTAGTCTTGACTGGATTAGAATAATTTGGGACTAACAGAGCCGTCACACGGCTGCGTTAGAGGCTTCAACAGAAAACTGCTCGTTAACTTTGAAGGATCAGATAATGACGGACGACACATCTGCACTTCCTCCTGTCGGGCGGAAGTGAAGTCAATATATTTCAGATACAGGTGCAGCCATCTTGTACTGGTGACATCATTCACTGCCAGAGTCTGTGCAGCAGTGATGGTGGAGTGGAGGCGTGGCATCGAGGTCCCTCTGATACACAGGCTTGACCAATCAGGAGTCAGTGTCAGCTGTCAATCATGACGTCTCAGCCTGTTCTTATATCATCAAATAACTGATTCAAACCAAACTGATCAGAAACACTTGAACCAACATTTATTTAACGTCTACTTTGGTCCATGTCCCACCTGCTAACATGGAGGAGGAGGGTTTATGACCTTTACTGCCGACAGCCTGTCATGTTGTCCATCTTTATTTTTTCTCTCTCTCTCTCTCTCAGGAGCCGTTGTTCATGTTGTCTCACACGGTCGAGTCAGGACGAGGAAAATGTCCCTTCAGTCCCAGAGAGCCGTTCACAGCCAGACTGACTGGTAGGTCTGACCAGCAGCACACACACAACACATTGTGTGTCCTCGTGTGCACACACACACACACACACACACACTGTGCATATCTTAAATCATCTATCTGTCGTTCTCTAACAGCTGAATTCTCAGTGACACTAATGTTCTGCGGCGTACAATCCCGCCGCTGTCTGATCCCTGGCTGCAGACCATCCGTTCAGCTGAGGCGTGTGTGGTCCGCTCCGAGAGTTTCACGTGTTGACGTCAGTTGTCGGCCCGGTCGACATTAACGGCACAAAACACAATCAACCGCTTTAGGAAACTGAAAGAAAGAAACGCCATTAAAATCTCTCGTGTTGACAGCAGCAGAAAAACGACTTTGACCTTTCACAGTACGTCTGGGTCTGATACATATGCCCAGAGATTTTCAGGAATTTTTTTAAATGGCTGCAGGGGCTGCACTTTAGGGGGCGCTATCGAGTCAGTTGGGCACCGCCATGCACAAAAAACAAATTTCACAAGGGAGAAGTTGTTGTTGAGTTTGATATAAACTTGCTCTTTTCACTCTATGTCGTTTGTCGTTGTTTGTCCTGAAGATGGTGAACTGTACGCTGGGACCTCAGTTGACTTCATGGGAGCAAATGCTGCGATCTTCCGCACGACGATCCAGGGCAGCAGTCAACACTACATCCGCACCGAAGCCTACGACCACAACTGGCTGAACGGTGAGACGCACCAGTCTGAGCGTTTGTTCTTGATTCCAGCAGCTTCCTGACTCAATCTGCTTCTTCCCTCCATCTTCTACCTCCTCTCTCCCTCAGAGCCAGAGTTCGTCGGCTCCTTTTCCATCCCGGACACTCACAGTCCCGACGACGACAAGGTTTACTTCTTCTTCAAGGAGAAGGCGGTGGAGGCGGGACAGTGGGACAAGAGGGTTTATAGTCGTGTGGCTCGAGTCTGCAAGGTAGAAAGAGGCAGAGAGACAATGTACAACACAACGATCTGTTCTGCTCTAACATCCCACAGGCTCACAGGTTTTCTCTAGTTTGTTATAAAGGTTTTTTGTGAATATAAAAGTTCTGCAAAGTTAAAAAGCCCAAAGTTTGTGGTAAAGGGAGAAAACACTGAAGCTCCTGAAACAGCTCGTCCGATACACCTCTACCGAAGCCAGGGCACTTTCAGCTCGGACTCAACGTAGTGAAACCTTTATTTAAACATTCTTGTCGTTCTTGTTGAAGAAAATCTCGGAGGTAGACGACACAAGTTTAAATACGTGTTTAATAAAATACACTTGATGTTCCAGCTTCTAATATTTGATGTGAAACAGCAGCTGCTGCATCTGTAGAGAACTTAACTATCCCCTGAGTCACTGTCCCTTTAATAAGGCGGAGTTTATATACACGTCACTGCTGATTGGACGATACCTCTGACACACCCACCAAACAGGAAGAAACGAACCTTGAAGCCTGTTGACGCAGTTTTAGAGGAAGCGTGACGTTTGTAGTAAAATGTTCCCCAGGTAACGTGAGACCGACATTTCCTACAGACAGTCTTTATCGGGGGGGGGGGGGTCTTAAAGAGACAGGAGCTAGAAGTGTTTGAGACAGAGGCTGAAAAGAGGAGCTGCAGCAATGGACAGTCTGAGGAAAGTGTTTTCTGAACCTCAGAGCATGAAAACATTTGACACTCATTAAATCTATCAACCTGAAGATGAGCAGAATGTTTTCCTCTTCATCTGGATCCAGAACGACGTCGGAGGGAAGAGGAGTCTGATCAACCGCTGGACGACCTTCCTTAAAGCCCGACTCGTCTGTTCTGTCCCCGGACCGTCCGGTGTGGACACGCACTTTGATGAGCTGGGTAATGCTCCGTCCCTCCTTTTCCTTCCTTCTCTGCCCTCCACCTCTTCTTTGACCTCTGGAACAAACCACCGTCTCCTCCTTTATCTTCTTGTCTCTAAACTAAAGAGGACACGGTGTGAATCTGTCCCCTCCTTTCCTTCCCTCTCCTGCCATGTATTTTATCACCTTAGCTTTTTGAAAGAGGCTGTGAACTCTCATCGAATTCATAGATTTATCTTTGTTGCCTTTTTATATTTATTTAAATGTAAATGAACTGTATTTATTGAGCTTTTCCCGTCTTTTCAAACACTCAAATCACTTCACAGCACAAGTTGCATTCACCTATTCAGTTCTGTCACATGCAGCACGACACTACTTGAGCTGGGAAACAAACCGCTGACCTTCTGGTTAGCGGGCGACCCGCTCTGCCATCTGACCCACAGTCGCCCGACAAACAGCAGCTTACAATGACACCTGTCCTCTTGACCTCCTCAGTTAAAAGTGTTTAATACAAACTGTCTCATTCATGACGTTGAAGTTCAATGCTGTCACTGTGTGTTGTGTTTTTTTCCAGAGGACATTTTTGTTCTGGAAACCAAAGACCCTCAAAATCCCACCATCTATGGCGTCTTCAGCACGTCCAGGTGAGAACACGCCCATCGCACAGCAGCTCCAGGAAACTGAAATATAGTTGTTTAGCCGTGATGCATGTGTCATAATGACTTGATTCAAAGTTCCAGAAGTGTCTTTGAAGACTTGACGTCCTTGTTGGAGGCTACAACCTCGAGAAATACACAAACGTTCATGACAAATCCTTTCTATTGGGTGTGTTGTGTCACTAAATTATCACTACTCATAATACCACTACTATCACTACTACTCTTTATGGACATTTTATTGAGCTGTGTGATTATGTAGAGATCATTTTTATACCCTACATAGTGCACTCATTGTGTAAAGTAGCACAACCGATGGTCACCAACCCAAGAGATATACATGTTGACCATCATGCCTTGTGTTTAGCTGATTGAAAGACAAATGGCCGACAGACGAGAGGAGAGAGAGAGAATCGTGTGAATAACTGTGACTGGATGGAAGCAGCAAAGAACTTGGAAGTTGCATTAGACACTAAATATATTTCTACTTATTCGTGTGGGGAAATTTGCTCAGTTTATTATGAACAGACTGAAGTTTTTATTGTGTAACAACAACACAAGAAACTTCCAGACGCTGAGAACAGGGTTGTTTTCATTTTGCCTATGAATGAATGAATGAATGAATGAATCTCCTCATCAGCGTGCACGCCCACAGCCAGGCCGCCTCGTGCACGCCCACAGCCAGGCCGCCTCGTGCACGCCCACAGCCAGGCCGCCTCGTGCACGCCCAGCGGTGAGGCAGATCAGAGGTGTGGGTGTGTGTCGGGGTCAAAGGTGAAGAGGCCCGGCTGGTTGTGTTATTTTAACCCTGACGTATAAAAGCTCTCCCACTTTCCTCTTCCTGTCCTGCTCTCTCTGTTCCTTCTCTCTCTTCACTCTTTCATCCCTTTCTTTCTTTACTGTAGCGTCCCTGTTCAATACAAAACATTCACTGACTGTCTCCGTCCTCCTCCTCTCTCTTCAAACTCTTTGTTGTTCACAACCTCCACCAACACCTTTTCTTTTTCGTCCACAGTTCTATATTTCGCGGTTCGGCCGTGTGTGTCTACTCCATGGCGTCGATCCGTGCGGCTTTCAACGGACCGTTTGCCCATAAAGAAGGTCCTGACTATCGCTGGGTGGAGTACAAAGGCCGCATCCCATATCCCAGACCTGGAGCTGTGAGTACACAGACATCCCAAGAATGAACAAGTCTTTTAAATCATAAACTCATAAATATCAGACTCCTAAATGTGCCTGTTGCCGTTCATCAAGATCCATGAATTATTTTGTGAGGAATCTGTGAAAATGTCAAGAACAAAAAACTCTCCCAATGTTAAAGAAAGTGATGAAACATTCCAGAATCTTCCAGAATTCTTCTCTGCAGGCGAGAAGTGACAAAGTAAACTCGGGTGAACCGCCCCCTTAAAGACAGGGTCAGGGGATTTCTTTTCTCTAAAGCTCTGGGCTCGTAACTCTTTGTAAATATAGTGATGAGCGGATGGTTTTGTGTTTGTGGGACTAAGTAAGAATCTCCTGAGAGCAAAGATGATGAAGTCGTGAGAGGCTCCAACGTCTGGTGATTTAACTACTCTGGGAAACTTCCACATGTCAGAGCTGCACAGGTGTTAATGCTTTAGTGGCTCAGGTGTTGCTGCACCCTCCCTGAGAAGTCACCTCTCAGTCTATCACACTGTTGATTGTGTGTGTGTGTGTGTGTGTGTGTGGGGGGGGGGGGGGGCTGGGTTTGGCTCAGGGCACACACACACACACACACACACACACACACACACACACACACACAGCCTCTCCCCTCTTTGTCTCACCATGTCTCTCGTCCTCCAGTGTCCCAGTGAGACCTACGACGCTCTCCACAAATCCACCAAGGACTTCCCAGACGAGGTGGTGAGCTTCATGCGGCAGCATCAGCTGATGTGGGAGCCGGTCCCGCCCCTGGGAGGCAGACCCATCATAACCCGGGTCAACGCGCCCTGCATGTTAAAGAGAGTGGTGGTGGACAGGGTGGATGCCGAGGATGGACCTTACGACGTCTTACACATGGGAACAGGTGTGAGGAGCAGAGATAGAGTTTGGGAAAGAGGAGCAACTGATGGAGTGAGAGTGAGGCCGGACATGTACTTGTTGTGTACTATGTGTACTATGTGTACTATGTGTACTACAGACCTCAGACCGTATAGAACTTCAGAATTTCTGTAAATAGAAAATAAAAGTCCTGGTGACTGGAGGAGTTTGCTTGTGAGATCACACTGCTTCTACTGTTCAAGGGCATCTTGCATCTTGCAGATATGTGGCGTTCATTTCTAGATAATACATGAGGCATCACAAGAAAGGAACTGAGGCAGAGGGGAACAAAGAAGGTCAATCAAAAGTCTCTCAGTTCAAACCAAAGCAAGAAGTCCTTTGTCAGCAGCAGATCGTTACAAGACTGTTACTAGACACAGACACTGATAAGTGAAGCTGGTGCAGAGGTGTCTGAAACCTGTCTTCTGTGTAGTGACCAGCAGGGGGCGACTCCTCTGGTAGTTTCTATAGAAAGTGACTCTTCTTCTCACTTTATAACGTCAGTAACATTCAGGAGTTTATGTCTCAGTCTCTAGTTTCAAGTCTTCTTCAAACAGCTGATGTTCATTTAGTGAATTATGATCATTTAGAGTCAAACAGACCATAAAGCACCGGATGTATGGGGGGGATACCACAGTGTGATTGACAGCTGGTATCGTCCAATGGGTACAAGTAGGGCGTGCCCTCGAGCTCTCAGTCAGGTTCCACCCCCCGTGTCACACAGGGATGTGTCCTGTGTTACCGCGGCGACAGTTGACGAATGTTCCATGACCTTTCTCTCACTTCTTGTTTGTGAGAATTGAAGTTTATTTGATGTTTTATCAATTAGTTGTTTTCGTGTTGTTATTCTGATAATCGTGAATATGAGTGAAATGTGCGTTGACCTGAAGTCTCTCCTGTTGTCGTGCAGATGATGGGAAGGTGGTGAAGGTCGTGTCGGTCATCAAAGACGACTGGGACCCAGAGGAGATCATTCTGGAGGAACTGACCGTCTTCAAGGTGACACTCATCTGTGAATGACGTTTTAATACTGCTTCTAATCCAGGAACAGAAACACAGGACCTTTCACAGGAAGCTTCATGTTTTCTTGTCCACTCTGTGACGTTTCTCACAATCTCTCCAGCCCCCCACCCAAGAAATACTGGAGCAAGAGATTTCTGAGCTCCATTCGCCTGCAGAGGTGGTTGAAGAATGTAAAGTACAGTGATTTGAGCTGGTTCCATTATATGTGCACACGTCGCCCTGTGTCCTGAGGGGCTACACTATACCGTCTATACCGTCACAACTATACCGTCACTGTCTGGACAAACTCCCCAAAAGAGAAAAGCAGATATCAGGACGCATATTTCCCAAGATCCTCTGTGTTTACAAACGGACCAGGAAGACGAGCAGAGAGATGACAAAAATAGGAAAAGCACGTTTTTGTGTTTTTGTTTTTAAACAGATGAAGAAGAAGATGAGGAGGAGGAAAAACAAGGAGAAGATGTAAGAAAAGGGAAAGAGAATAAAAACCCTGCACAGGTGAAGAGAAGGGAGAACGACCACAAACAAACAGGAAACCAGACGTTCATTGTTTCCTTCTAACTGAGACAGGAACTGAGTCCTTTCTGGTCGTAAAGAGCTGGAAGTGACAGCTGCAGGAGGAACTGGTTGTTTGCATCCTGACTGGGTTCCAGGTGGGAGGCTCGGTGGGTTTGTTGGCTTTGAGTTTCCTTCATCGACCCCTCGGCTCCTTCACAGCGGTCGGGGGTCACTGACTCTCCGGCAGTGGTCCAGAAAAATGGAGCTCGGGGGTAATTTATCCCTGTGATGAAGAGAGAGACTCATTAGATTTCTGACCTCAGAGCGAGGCTGCAGCATTTAACGATAACCTCGACCTCTGCACGGCTGAAATATCACTTCAGTTAAAGATCAGTAACGATTTCTGAGTCGGTCACATGAGCCCGACTCCTTCTTTTCAGTGTGGTTTGTTGCTCCTGAGGCCGAGTTAGAAAACTGAAACACACACACATTGAACACCAGGCTGTGAAGAAGATGAGGGAGAGGAGTGGTTTTCATGTTCAGTGGGATTAACGACCCAAAATCCCATTTTTAGAAAAGACATTGACTTCAGGAAAAATGAAACAGATGTGAAAAGTTTTATTGCTCGTTCCTGAATTTCTACATTGAAATGTAACACAATCTGTCATCAAATGCATAGAAATGTGATTGTTATTAAACTCCCATGTCTGGTTCTTCATTAACAGTCCATTTGTCTTGTTATTCTACAGAGTCCGACTCCCGTCCTGAGCATGGAGCTGTCGACCAAGAGGGTTCGTCCTCTGACTTTTATTCACATGCACAGAAACCATCTGATGCGTACATTTCTTGTACATCTGAATTTTGTGCAAAGTTTCAGGCGCCAAATCTGAGATTCTTCAGGAGGAGAAAGAAGAAGAAACGCTGCTCAGGCTCTAATTAAACATGAATACATTAGAGCCAGAAGACAGTTCAGTAAATACCCTCAATAAAATCAGTCTCTCTCTGTGTTGTCCGTCTCAACCACAGCAACAGCTGTACGTGTCCAGCGAGCTCAGCGTGGCCCAGCTGGGGCTCCAGAGGTGCGAGCTGTACGGGACGGACTGTGCTAAGTGTTGTCTGGCCAGGGACCCCTACTGCTCCTGGGATGGACAGACCTGCTCCAGGTTCTTCCCCAGCAGCAAGAGGTAGAGAGGGACGGAGGGGTAATGAGGAAACAACTCGTTCAGAACAGTTACCACATGTACATCAAACTTTCCCTTCGTTTGGTGTTAGGCGGGCACGGAGACAGGATGTGAAGTATGGAGACCCCTGGAGTCAGTGCCCAGTCACAGAGGACGGTGAGTTTCCTCCGTCTGATGTGAAGTCTCTTTATATCAGATGATCTAAGGAGGGTTTCCTCCCACATATACACTGTGTGTGATGGATCCTGTGTTTAGAAGCACCACAGCGATGGAATGCAGAGCCGTGGTGGTTTCAGCTTTTTGGCCACTGGCTCCATAAGAAATCTGCATAAATCCACAACTGTGTTTGATTCTCCAGTCTGGATCCATCCAGAAGCTCCAGTTCATACTGGGTTCAGTCTGAGCAGGTTCTTCAGTATGTTGTGTGTTTATAGTGGAAATTCACTTTAAGGTCAATTAGAATGTCCCTCAGTAGAACTCACACCTTCAACAAGGCCCAACTTGATTGAATCAAACATATAATATAAATATCAGTCTGGATTTATTTCATCAAGATCCAAACCGATGCACAGAGGGAGAGAAGGACCTGCTGAAGTGTTTACATGTTAGAATTACAGCCTTGATGAGGCTTTTTCACGTCTGTTGTTGAAGTTTAATGTTTTGCTCTAAAGTCACAGTTTGATCAACATAATTACTGTAATAAGAATATAATGTTCAACCATTTTCCATTTTTAACTAACTTCAAAAATTGTATCGCAAATAGTAAATTCTAATTTATTTTGTCCAATAATTCATTTTACAAGAACATTTTCCAAATGTTTATTCTCATCTCTCCAAATCTAAAGTTTGAATTGTTGCACAACAGAATAAAACTAAAATACAGTTGCTACAGATTTAAAATTCCTTCTTGAATATTCTCTGCTGCAGGTAGAAACGAGGCGCCCTCTAGGGGCTGTTCTGTGTAACTGCAGTTTCCTCTGCTTCAACACAGTGGCAGTAAAGATTATTGAAGTTAAAGAAATGATAAAGTTTTTCACATCTTTTATTTCTGATCTCAGAAACGTTCCCATGAGGTGTTGATGTGTCTTCTTCTCTTTACTCTCTCTTCCTGTTTAGAACGTGTTTCCAAGAAAAACTGATTCTTATCGTTTTTCAGATTCACACTAATCACATCCTGAATATTTCCCATGATCTGCAGCAGAAACTCTCAATGCACTAAATGTTTCTCCCCCGTCAGACTCTGCCTCTGTGGAGGAGCAGTCTCTGTACGGCGTAGAAGGAAACTCCACCTTCCTGGAGTGCGTTCCTCGGTCGCCTCAGGCCGAGCTCAGGTGGACGGTGCAGCGGCACACGGGCAGCTCGCAGCAAACTGAGGACAGGGTGAGTCTGAACCAGAAAACCTTCTGTCAACATGAAACCTGCTGCTGGTGTCTCTTGTTTTAACCTGATGTTAAATGACTTCTCCTTGAAGCATAAAGACTTAAACACTATTAGACTGTGACTATCTTCTTTTTCAAAGACAGAAAGATGCTTTCAGGAGGGATGTGGCTGTAAAAACCCAAACATGATGCAACTTTGATCATTTTCCAAATGATTTCACAGGTTTCCCTCAGTTTGATGTTACATTTGCAACTTTTCCAAATCAAAATGTCTACAAACAATTAGACCGGTGTTGTATAAGTTGTTGACTTCTCACATGCAAACCTCTAGTTTTAAGAAACTTAAAATAAACATTATTAATATTGCACAGGCTGCACAAAGTGCTTGCCCAAACACAAAAACAGAAAACACACAGTGTAAATACAGATTTCAACACAGTGACGATGGATGAAATGAATCCACAAAACAAACGTCTAGTTAGAAGCAATAGAAACAATAAAATCAACAGAATAAAAAGAATACAAACAAACAAATGGTGATGAATAAAGAGTTGCAGTAATTTGAATGGCTAAACAAACACTGAGTTAAAGCTAACAAATGCATGAAAGAGAATCTGTGCCTCTCTGAATGAAATGTGTGATCTGATCTGCGATACTTATATAATAATAATATTTATGTAATAATAAAAGACTGATTTGGAGATATTACTAAAAAGGTCTGTTGGTGGCGTCATGTCCCCAAACCAACTCTGTCTGCTGGTGTTGTTCTGATTGAGACGGCCCCTAGTGGCAGCAAATGACAAATTGTGCATTTAAAACATGAAAAAGACTTAAACTTAAACCTGATCTTTATAGTTTAACACGATAATATCAAAACTGAAGACTAATGCTGCATAATGGGAGGAAGAGAATAAGACTCTCAGTAAAGGGACTATTTCTTTGGTGGAAGTCTCCTTATTGACATGTGACACCAACTTTCTCTACATGAACAGATAAGTGAAGAAGCTCCCTCCTCTGGTCTAAACATCCTCTCTCTCTGTCAGCTTCCTCTCAGTGATGACGACCGCTCTCTCCACATGAAGCGTGGGTTGCTGGTTCTACGCCTAGAGCTGGCTGACGCAGGCCTCTACACCTGCACCAGCCATGAGCTCTCCTACAGCCAGGTCCTGGCCCGATACCGCGTTCACATCATCCCCAACCACAGCCTCCACCCAGCTGCCCGACACCAGCAGAGCCACGGCCCCAACCACGGGAAGACTGGCCCGGCGGGGGGGGCCCTACCCGTGTTCCCGGGCTCTCGCACGCCGTCGTCTCTGCCGGGACTCCGGAACTCGTGGCTGCCGCAGCACCGGAGCTACAAGGACCTGCACATGGTGGGGACCAACAGTCTGAGCGTGGACGAGTACTGTGAGCAGCTGTGGTACCGAGAGAAGCGCCGGCAGCAGAAGCTCCGCACTCTGAAGCTGAAACAGGAGAGCAGGAAAGCTCGGGTGAGGAGGAACAACCCCCCTGAGCTTCCTCTCTAGTCGGCTGCAGGACAAAGACTCAGGACAACAGCTCCTGTGAACTCAGAGGACAACAACGCTTTGTTTTGGAGCAAAATGCATTAAAGACTGAGTGTAATATAAAAAAAGAGAGTAGTATATACTTAACCTGAATATTAGACACCATGGAAATAGCAGTGTAGGAAACGTGACTTGTCTCTGAACTCACGTTATCAGCAGCGTTCACTGTGGTTTGGAACAAACAGCAGCTGGAACCTGTGATTTTCTAAGTTCAGAGCAGCAGGACGTCGTCAGGCGTCTGAATCACAGACTGGAAATAAAGTTTGGCAAAGTGTCTCCACTTTCTCCCTCGATCCAGAAATCAAGTCCAAACATCTCACATACGAACACTTCCACCTCACGATGATGACGTCATTTAGAGTTCGAGTCTGATCGGGGGATGGAGCCGTGGTATCCAGGTCGAACCCGTACAAGGGCTCGACCAATCAGGAGTCAGTCTCAGCTGTCAATCATGACGTCTCAGCCTGTTTAAATCATCAAATAACTGATTCAAACCAAACTGATCAGAAACACGTGAACAAACATCAGAGAGAGAAGAACGACCTGAAACGACAGAAACTTCTTTACAAACATTTATTTAACGTCTACTTTGATTTTTTTTAGTTGAGCAATTCTGCAGTTCTGCAGCCAGCCACCAGGGGGCAATTGAGATGCTTTGGCTTCACTTTTGGGAGCTGCCATGTCGTCCATCTTTATTTACAGTCTACGCTCTGAATTATAAATCAGCTCATCGCAAAGGCTCCAAGATTCTTTGGCGTGTGACTTGTTTCATCATGGATCCTTGTTGTTGACACTGTTAAAAGACAAATTCTGTGTCAGATATGATATTTATATTATATTAAAATCAACATGATCTACGTGTATTTATGTATTGCTGATCTACACTGATGAGCTCTAGACCTCATACTTATTACAGTGGGTGGATTAAAGGCCTGAGTGGAAACGCACACATGAAATGGACCTTGCTTGAAAATACCTGGTATGTGCATCTTATCAGTTCTGCCATGTAGCTAATAATTATTATTCACGACGATGTATATTAAAGAACTCTATTTTCTATGGTTTCTTCCTTCGTGTGTTAGAGTTTAGTATTTTGTGTTTATACTTAAACGTGTGTTTTTCTATGAAGCAAATAAAAACTGTTGTTTTAACGTCACGATTCTCCAATAAGCTTTGAGATCAACTTGTTTTATACTGTATGTGAATAAAACACTAAATGACAACTTACATGTCAAATAAATCCAATGAAAAGATGATCAAGGCTTTGGTCAAGTTTTCTGTGAAATAGAATTTACACTCACACATCAGCTTTATTTTTTGTTTTCATAGAAAGTAGTTTCTATGGTGGAATTCCAGTTAATCCAGTTTAGACTTGATGGGAAAACCACGTTGTCTGCAGCCAGGTACTCTGGCTCTTTGCTGACACCTCGTGGTCAAACACTGTTACTGTTTTTACTTGGATCCTTTTATCCATCGAACGCTCGTCCAGTCAGAGAAAAGAAGGGGATGCAAATCTCAGCAATTATTGAAATACACAACGGTCAATGCATCACAATGCAGCTGTATTTCTCTCGATCTATAAAGCAAACACACATTCAGCTCGAACACCAAATATAACAACCTTCAAATCACAGGAGGAAACTTGGGTTTGAGCTCAGGCTTTATTTGATGGAGTTGGGCAGTTTGGGAGTTTTCCACATTTTAACAAACTATTGACGGATCTGACCAATCGCAAGGAAACACTCTGGAATCAAACACGTCTTCATCGTGTTCACATGAGGTCGTTACAGTTGATAATAATATAAATAATAAAATAAATAAAATTACATGACTTAAGTTAAGTTTAAATTTTAGAACACACACACACACACAGAGTCACGTGATTTCCAGTAACTGCAGAGGAGGAGGAGGAGCCAGTGAAAGTGAAAGTGTCAGACTTGTTCTAACTACAAGCAGCAGAGAGAGGAGACGCGAATCTGAGGCTGGTGAGTGTTCAGCAACATTTATATTATTCATTCATATTATTTTACAGTGACTGTGTTTTTCACTGGATCCCCAGAGACAGATGTGAACAGCAGGTCTGGAACAAAGAGCTTCAAAGGACTAATTAACAGAGTTAACTCACAGTTTCACTTTGTATCTTCATCACATCTGTTCATCAAGTGTTTAATAACAGAACGTGTTTTCACGATCATACGTTACAGTGGTCACCAACCAGTGGAGAGTCTTCACTGTGGATCCCAGTAAAGCTCTGGACTCACTGGCTGAGGTGTGAGGAACATCGACCTGCAGAGCCAGGTACACACACACACACACACACACACACACATATATCTAAAACAGCTTCATCTCTACATGATATGAACACTATTTTCACTTTATACTGGTTTTGTGTGAGTTTTAAAGTGAATATAAACTTGAAGAGCAACGTTTGTTTGTGGCTATGCAGGTTTATTGGTGTAATTAAAAATGACATAAACCAATATTACATGAAAGTAAACTAAATAACCAAGAACTCCTCAAATAAACAGAACGAGAAGGAAATAGACCAGAGCCTGAATATCTAGAAGAGCAAGCGTGGCCTGAGCCGCAGCCGGCCCGGTGTAACATGGACCAGGACATTTCAGAGCAAGTTGGACCCTCACACACAAAGTAAGAGACCTGCTCCAAACATGTGAAGCTCCAAACTGAATCCTCAGAGAATGAACCAGTGAATGATGTGTTCTGAATAAACACATGTTTGTGTTTGCAGAGGTCAGGACCACAGACTGAGAGCAGAGTCTCCAGGGTCCAGCTGTGTGTCTCTGAAGAGTGACCAGTCCATGAATCGTCCTCCAAACTTCAGTACTGAACCTGGACCCTCACACACAGAGTAAGAGACTGTTTCTACTGTGACCTGCTCTGAAGAGGATTTAGTTTCCTCGAGTGTGGCCCCTGCATTAGGACACAGCTTCATTGAAGTTGGTGACTGATCTCTCAGAATCACTCAAAGAGCTCAGACCTCCACGAGAACCAACACGCTCCTTATGAAACCACTTTGAAATTCACTAGAGACTCATTTGGATTTGGATCAGCACCAAATTCCACACACTGGTAAACATCAGTCCTCTGAACATGTCTGTGAAAGAGGAACCCCCCCCCCCCGATCTGGTTCACAGACCACACCCTTCCACCAAGTTTACTGGTAATCTGTTGTTTTTTATAATCCCACTAACGAACCAACCAACACACAAACATACTGGGTGAAAACAAAAGCTCCTTGACAGAAGTAATGACAACCTGTGACTGGGACATGTGACTTATCAGGAAATGTCTTCACAGAGAGAGGAAGAGGAGTCATGTTTCTGAGGAGGAGCAGTCGTCCTGCTGTGCTTCGTGTCAGGACGTCCTGAAGGATCCAGTCTCCACCAGCTGTGGACACTGGTTCTGCAGACAGTGCATCACCTCATACTGGGACCGGTCTGGTTCTTCAGGAGACTCCTCCTGTCCCCAGTGTGGAAAAAGATCCAGAAGAGGAGCTGGAGCTCAGACAGCCGGTCAGAGCAGCACTGTACATGTGTCTGCTGATGTCTTCACTTCTGACATCAGCACATGTGGTTTTATTTTGTTCCTTCATACAGCATCAACATTTAACATCGTTAGAAAAGCACAAAGTGAAAAAGCTTTTATTTTCTGTAGTTTTTCTGTATCTGATGAAAACAATCAGCAGATTCTCAGATTCTCTGTCTCTGACATTGTTTCTTGTCTCTCAGCAGATCGTGGTCTGCAGGAGGTTTTAGATGAACATAAGCTCAGTGTGAGGAGGAGATGTGAACATGTGACTGAAGGAAGTGATGAAACAGGAAGTAGAACCCTCCTCAACAGGATCTACACTGAGCTCTACATCACAGAGGGACAGTGTGAAGAGGTTAATACTCAACATGAGGTGAGGCAGCTTGAGACGGCTTCCAAGAGGAAGAGCCTCCACGACACTCCCATCAAGTGCCACGACATCTTTAAAGCCTCAACTGACCAGCAGAGCAGCATCAGAGTCGTCCTGACCAACGGCGTCGCTGGCGTTGGAAAAACCTTCTCGGTGCAGAAGTTCACTCTGGACTGGGCAGAGGGTTCAGAAAACCAAGATGTGGGTCTGCTGACTGTGCTTTCGTTCAGGGAGCTGAACCTGGTGAAAGACCAGCAGCACAGTCTCCTCACGCTGCTCCGTGTTTTCCATCCAGCGTTACAGAAGCTCACGGCAGAGACGCTCGCTGTCTGTAAACCTTTGTTCATCTTTGACGGCCTGGATGAAAGCAGACTTTCTCTGGACTTCAACCACAGGGAGCTTGTGTCTGATGTCACACAGAGGTCATCAGTCAACGTGCTGCTGACAAACCTCATCCGGGGGAATCTGCTTCCCTCGGCTCTCGTCTGGATAACCTCCAGACCTGCGGCGGCCAATCAGATCCCTCCTGCATGTGTCGACAGGGTCACAGAAGTACGAGGCTTCGCTGACGTCCAGAAGGAGGAGTACTTCAGGAGGAGATTCAGTGATGAAGAGCTGTGCAGCAGAATCATCTCACACATCAAGACGTCCAGGAGCCTCCACATCATGTGTCAAATCCCAGTCTTCTGCTGGATCAGTGCTACGGTTCTGGAGCACATGTTGACCACAGACCAGAGAGGAGAGCTGCCCAAGACCCTGACTGACCTGTACTCACACTTCCTGCTGGTTCAGACAAAGAGGAAGAACAACAAGTACGGTGAGGGACATGAGACGACTCCACAGCAGCTGACGAGGGCTGACAGGGACGTTCTTCTGAAGCTGGGGAGGCTGGCACTTAAACATCTGGAGGAAGGAAACATCATGTTCTACCAAGAAGACCTGGAGCAGTGTGGTCTTAATGTCACAGAGGCCTCAGTCTACTCAGGAGTTTGTACTGAGATCTTCAGAAGAGAGTGTGTGATCTTCCAGAAATCAGTCTACTGCTTTGTTCATCTGAGCGTTCAGGAGTTTCTGGCTGCAGTCTACATGTTCCACTGTTACACCAAGAGGAACACAGAGGAACTCAACAACATCTTGGGAACATATGTGGACACAGACAGTACCTTCTCCCTGGATGACCTCCTGAAGAGAACCATGGAGAAATCCCTCACCAGTACAAATGGTCATCTGGACCTGTTTGTTCGCTTCCTTCACGGCCTCAGTCTGAAGTCCAACCAGAGAGTCTTAGGAGGCCTGGGTCAGACAGAGAACAATCCATATATCATCCAGAGAGTCATCAACAACCTGAAGAAGATGAAGAGTGATGACATTTCTCCTGACAGAAGCATCAACATCTTCCACTGTCTGACTGAGATGAACGACCACTCAGTTCATCAGCAGATGCAACAGTTCCTGACGTCAGAGAACAGATCGAAGGAGAAACTCTCTGAGATCCACTGCTCAGCTCTGGCCTACATGCTGCAGATGTCAGAGGAGGTTCTGGATGAGTTGGACCTGAAGAAGTTCAACACATCACACCAGGGTCGACGGAGACTGATCCCAGCTGTGAGGAACTGCAGGAAGGCTCGGTGAGTCCAGACATGATCAATAACATGTTCATATATATATATATATATGAGCAAACAGCACAGAGTGAGCAGACGATCACTGAATCAGTGTTTTGGATGAGAATCACTGACGGTTCCTTTAAACTGAAGAAGCAGTAAATATAGTTTATTCTTCTTTCTGGTCAAACTAGAATTCCCACCCTGCGTTTGGACGCCACCACCAACCAGTGCAGTGTCCGTCCCTCCAGGTTCCTGACATGTTGCATTCACAATAACATGAGGTCACTGTAACCTTTGACCTTTGACCACTGAAATCGAATCAGTTTCTCTTTGAGTCAAAATGTGAAGAAATCCCCTAAAGACAGACTTGAGACATCAGGTTCAAGAGGCCATGAACATGTTCTGTGACCTTGACCTTTGACCCTTGACCCCCTGAATCTAATGAGTTCCTCTGTTAGTCTGAATGAACGCTTGGACCAAATCTGAAAGGATTCTCTTGAGGAGTTTTTAACAAAAAGGGGATTTACCAGGGTGAGGGTCACATGATCACGTTTTGTATGAATGTTGTGTTTTCTGATTTAATTCTCACAGATTTGATATTTTCTTTAATTACAGACTCGGTGGTTGTCGACTCTCAGAGACTCACTGTGAAGTCGTGGCCTCAGCTCTGAAGTCAGACCCCTCACATCTGAGAGAACTGGATCTGAGCTTCAACGAGCTGCAGGACTCAGGAGTGAAGCTGCTGTGTTCTGGACTGGAGAGTCCAAACTGTGGACTGGAGACTCTGAGGTCCTTAAATCCTTCTTCACTTTTCAGACTTTCTTTCTTATTGGGTCATTATTTATTTAAATTGTCTCAGTTCTGCTCTGCTCACTGTCCCTCAGTCATCTGTCACTCACCCAGCCTGTCAGTCACGTCCACCTCATCAGCTCCATTCACCTGCACTCACCTGCTCCTGATCACTAAGAAAGTGTCAGTAAATAACATGTGGACTGAGGCCGAGCACTCGTCCTCCTCAGGTTTTCAGAATAAGACACGTTCTGATTGAAACACGTTGGACAGTTGATAAGTATAGAAACAAACAGGAAGTGAGTGTCAGGAGCCATCTCTACTTTAAACAGTGTTTAATTACACAAACCTGCTCAGTGACCAAACACAGAGAAGAAGGAGATGAATGAAACAATGGTCCAACATGTCTGATCTGATATTTATCTTCAGGTCACAGACTGGACTGAGGTCAGCAGCAGGTTGAGAGTCTGTGTTGACATGATGACGATCCACAGCAACAGGAGGACACATTCTAATATTCATATTTCTTTATCCAGGTTGATTTACTGCAGACTGTCAGAGATCAGCTGTTCTTCTCTGGCTTCAGCTCTGAGGTCAAACCCCTCTCATCTGAGAGAACTGGATCTGACTGACAACGACCTGCAGGACTCAGCAGTGAAGGAGCTGTGTGGTTTTCTACAGAGTCCAACCTGTCTTCTGGAGACTCTGAGGTCAGTTCACTGACTGACTTCTGTAGATCTCATATCTATAAAACAGCATTTCTACACAATTGATCTCATTTAATTCTAATTTAACATAATTCCTCTTCATACATAACTTGAATCCATTCATGAATTAATCTGTGACATTTTAAATATTCAGCTACTTGTTAAAACACTGAGTTTAGTTCTGGATTTCCTAAACTGATCTGCAGGACAGAGACCGGGTCCAAATAATCTATTTGTACTGAATCAGGACTCGTTTTTAGTCCAACATGTCTGATTTCATATTTATCTTCCATGTTATGAGTCTGTGCTCACATGAATATGTGTCTGTTATTTTCACACATGAACTCAGTTTAATTTACAGTTAAGTTTTATTCTTTATCCAGGTTGAGGAGCTGCAGTCTGTCAGAGATCAGCTGTTCTTCTCTGGCTTCAGCTCTGAGGTCAAACCCCTCTCATCTGAGAGAACTGGATCTGAGAGACAACAACCTGCAGGACTCAGCAGTGAAGGAGCTGTGTGGTTTTCTACAGAGTCCAACCTGTCCACTGGAGACTCTGAGGTCAGACATCATGTTTTAATGTTAAAGGTTCAGTGTGTAGAATGTAGTGACATCTAGTGGTGAAGTGTTGTGTTGCAGCTGAACAACCCCCCCCCCCCCCCTCCAAACATGAAAGAGAACCTGTGGCAGCTTCAGTTGTCATAGAAACTCAAAAGGTTTAGTTTGTCCAGTCTGGGCTACTGTAAAAAACATGGCTGCCTCCGTAGAGAGGACCCTCTAAAGCAGAGGTCTTCAACAGGGGGTCTGTGACCCCTAGGGGGTCCGCGGAGGTACTGCAGGGGGGGGTTGTGAAATTTTGGGTTGATTAGACAATTTTTGATATTTCTTTAATTCGTAATTTTTTTCCCACAAATCAAAATGTCTCTAAATACACATTAACATGAATCCAACATATTGTAGCGAACGGATAAATGGAGGCAGAAGACGTTATCTTTCAGTCAGCAACGCACAATAATAAAAACATGAATATATATGAACATGTGTTTTATTTGAATATCTTAGTATTGAATGCACAATAACAGAGTAGCTATGTTTATACATGGCACTCGGCCCAGTTTAATATAAAACACAATTTTATACAATTTATATAGTCGGGGGTCCCTGCTCCATCTCTCCACAGTTTGGGGTCCTTGGCCTGAAAAAAGTATGTAAATATAAAGTATTTAAATATAAAGTATTTATATATAAAGTATTTAAATATAAAGTATTGAAATATAAAGTATTCATGAATTAATCTGTGACATTTTAAATATTCAGCTACTTGTTAAAACACTGAGTTTAGTTCTGGATTTCCTAAACTGATCTGCAGGACAGAGACCGGGTCCAAATAATCTATTTGTACTGAATCAGGACTCGTTTTTAGTCCAACATGTCTGATTTCATATTTATCTTCCATGTTATGAGTCTGTGCTCACATGAATATGTGTCTGTTATTTTCACACATGAACTCAGTTTAATTTACAGTTAAGTTTTATTCTTTATTCAGGTTGTGGAGCTGCAGTCTGTCAGAGATCAGCTGTTCTTCTCTGGCTTCAGCTCTGAGGTCAAACCCCTCTCACCTGAGAGAACTGGATCTGAGTGACAACGACCTGCAGGCCTCAGCAGTGAAGGAGCTGCTTGATCTACAGCAGAGTCCAACCTGTCGACTGGAGACTCTGAGGTCAGTAGATGGTTGGAGTCAGTCCATCAGTATGTTACTAAACACAGTCAGTATCACAGATCCAGGGTCTGTGCTACCAAGCAGGATTTGTGGTTATCAGGTTAACTTCAGGTTTAGTTTTTTCAGTCCTACGAAGCTCGTCCACAGTGTGTGTCCTCAGAGTCAGTGAGACAGTGTGTATCCTCAGAGACAGTGAGACAGTGTGTGTCCTCAGAGTCAGTGAGACAGTGTGTATCCTCAGAGACAGTGAGACAGTGTGTGTCCTCAGAGTCAGTGAGACAGTGTGTGTCCTCAGAGTCAGTGAGACAGTGTGTATCCTCAGAGACAGTGAGACAGTGTGTGTCCTCAGAGTCAGTGACATAGTGTGTGTCCTCAGAGTCAGTGTGTGTCCTCAGAGACAGTGAGACAGTGTGTGTCCTCAGAGACAGTGTGTGTCAAACTAAAGCGACACTTGATGGTGGAAGTGTGTGCAGCTCTTAGTGTGTTCATTGTGTTACACATTGGCTCTGTTGTGTAACAAGTCAGGAGGAAGTTCCCAAAGTGCAGCAGTTAGTATTTATTTACAAAGACTTAAAGTAAACATGGTGGTCAGTTCTGTCAGTGGTGTCTGTAGTGTGTGGGTGTGTGTATGAGAGAGAGAGAGAGAGAGAGCGAGAGAGAGAGAGAGAGAGACTATTACACTGGTCCTCTGAAGTCCCTGCTGCTCTTTCTACTGGATGTGCTGCATCACTGACTCACAGCTGATGAAGTGAGTCTCTGTAACACTGATGTCTTCTTCTCTCAACAGCTGGGGGTGGTCTTCGTGGAGGTGAGTGTGAAGAGGACAGTGTGTGTGGACGGAGGCTGAGCTGTGTCCTGAGGATCCAGAGGCTGAAGCAGCAGCAGCTTGTGTGTAGTCTCCAATCTACACAACCCCTAATCTGCATGTGTTTGTGAGATGAAGCCGGAAGCACCTGGAGACAACACGGGGACAACATGCAGACTCCACACAGGAAGACCCCATCTGAACCGGATTCAAACCAGCAACCTTCCTGCCCCAATTGTGTTTATTCACATGAAGAATGTGTTTATTGAAATGACACAAGCAGAATATATAAACCCTCTATAAAGAGTCACTACAGTGTATTTAAGTTTGTCTTTATTATTGTCCACCTTTGTCCCTCAGTCTGTCTCCATGTGTGTAGAACCACATTCTGTGTATATGTTTGTTTATGATCTTAAAGTTCCTGGATTCACGTCACAAATTGATTCAGTTCAACACAAATTAAACACATTGAAATCACTTTGAGTTTAAAATCTGAGTTTTGTCTTTGACACAAAAGATCAAAACTCTGGACTTAAAAATGGGACGTTTTCATTTCTGCATCAGGTGCAGAGCAGTGGTGGCTTTTCTACTTTTGACCCACAGGTGGCGCTGTAGTGTAACAGCAGCACATCCCAGTCAAAGCCTTTATATTCAGTGTATGAGTCAAACACATGGATCATTTCCTCTGTGACGAACCAGATGTAACGAGAAGAAAAACATCTGTTTCTACTTGTCTCTGCTTTAATGCTCAATAAACATCCTTCCACCGACTTCACTGGAATCATGACTCTGGTTTTCTTTCCTCTTGCAAACAAACAGGTGGAAACATCTCGTCCTTGGCGCAGGTAAAAGAACTAAATCACCAGTTTGACATAATGGAAACAACCAGAAGAAAAGTGAATGAGACATTTACAGTATGAAGAAGAGTCGATGAAGAGCAGAGCATCTTTAAGTCTCTGAGGAAACTGTTTCATAAACATTTGACCATATTTAATAGAAACCTGACCCGAGGACGTTTTATACAAACGTCGATGAAGATTCTTGTTGTACGTTCTCGACCACCACCTCAGAACAACCACAAGGGGGAGCCTGTAGCAGGCCTCTGGGAACAGCAGCATGCTGGGAAATAATTGATGATGGGAGGTTCACAGCAGAGACGAGGGACAGAAAGTGTCTGAGAGATGATGTCCTGAAGACAGTGGACATTTTGGGCCTGTTGTGTTGAACAGTTTGTGTTATTTTGTGGAGACACTTGTCTCAACTTGATGATTTCACTTCATCTTCTCAGTCTCAGTTCTTTGTGACTTCAGGATCAGAAATGTTTGACAAGTCAGTTCCTGACAGGCTCAAGTTCTCAGTGTACGGAGAGGTCGTCATGTGACTTTGTTATGATCCTCAACACACGTGTGTCAGTGGAACATGTGACTGTGACGCCATGTTCATGAACACGCTGCTCTAACATCTGTCCAGCAGATGTTGAAGCTCTGAGGTCCACTTCCTCTGCACCAGAGTGAGACCATCATCTCTTCACGAGGCTGTTGTCACGGTGACCAAACACAAAGTGTGAACAACACGTCGTCCAAAGGATCCGTTAGAATTCCATCAAACACATTTATGGGATATACTTTATACTTATAAGGAAAAGCTTGTGCTCGTAATGAAATTCTACATCTGATCAACACGTCTCAATATAAACAGCCTGACAGCAGATCAATACATTTATTTTTGATTATTTATCAGTGGATTTCATTCATTTATCAAACAAAACCATTTAAATGAAAACACAAAACCTCTAATCCTGAATGAAAAGAAGAAGAATGTTATGTCTTTAATATTTTCAAAATAAACTAAACTCACTTAACCATTAATCTCACTTCTGCCATGTCGGTGGGGAGGGCGCCACCTAGAGGCCAGACTTTGGTTTTACATCTCATTTTAAAAACATCTTCAAGGTCGTTCACTGTAGAACCTGTTTGGATCTTCTCCGAGGTTCCACCACCTTGTTTTCTCCAGTGTTGCAGCACCGACAGCAGAAGTGTCGTCTGATGTGACTGTTGAACTTCTTGTCTCTGACGCCGTAGATGAGCGGACTGAGCAGACGTGGCAGCACATTGGTGCACAGGAAGGTGACGAAGAGGATGGTGGTGCGGTCGTTGGGCCACGTGGTGACTAGAGCGATGTTGATGAAGGGCGAGAGGAACGACAGCATGCAGATGAACAGCTGGACGCCGTGCAGCAGGATGGTGTTGCGGGCATTTCTGGCCGAGGCCCGGTAAGATCCAGAAGCTGTCCGGGCGGCGCAGAGGACTTTGAGGTAGGTGATGATCAACGTCAGGAAGATGAAGGAAAACATAAGAACCTGACGGAGAGAAAATCACTTGAATCTGTAATGTGTGAATTCATTTCTCTGTTGTGACCTTGTGTGTGATGGAGTTTGTCAAACGTTGTGCAAATAAAGTTGAGCTCAAGTATCAACCCAACGTGACGTCACAGGTTGGTTGGTGAGCTGCTGCTCTGAAGCCTCACCTTGACTTTTTGTTCAGCGCCATCTTGGTTTTTGGAGGAGCAGGGGGTGGAGCCTGACTGAGAGCTTGATGGCACGCCCCCCCAACACATCTGGTGCTTTATGGTCTGTTTGACTCTAAATGATCATAATTCACTAAATGAACATCAGCTGTTTGAAGAAGACTTGAAACTAGAGACTGAGACATAAACTCTTGAATGTTACTGACGTTATAAAGTGAGAAGAAGAGTCACTTTCTATAGAAACTACCAGAGGAGTCGCCCCCTGCTGGTCACTACACAGAAGACAGGTTTCAGACACCTCTGCACCAGCTTCACTTATCAGTGTCTGTGTCTAGTAACAGTCTTGTAACGATCTGCTGCTGACAAAGGACTTCTTGCTTTGGTTTGAACTGAGAGACTTTTGATTGACCTTCTTTGTTCCCCTCTGCCTCAGTTCCTTTCTTGTGATGCCTCATGTATTATCTGACTCGGTCGTCTCTTCACGTCCTGAATTTCTTTATGCTTCAGTTCCGCTTCGTTTCCTGGTTTGTTTCTTTGCTTTCTGGAGTTTTTTTCAAATTGGATTTATTTCACTCCTGTCTGCTGACATGTACTTTTGTTATTGAACTCACTCATGCTACCTGCGGCGCCCTTTGCTCCTCAAAACATTACACCCTCACAAGTTGATGCTGTAAAGCTGCAGTGCAGGGCTTTTGTCTCCCCCCTCTGGCGATGCAAGTTATTGCACACTATAGATTACACTGCTGATTCTGATTGGCTTAATCAACACCGTGTGAACGTGTTGAGCTCGAATCCAAACAAATATTTAATGTCCCAAAAAGTTGAATAAACATTTAAACCCTATATATTTTCTACATTAATACACCAATATTACTCTCGGGTTGCACATAAAAATACTTCTCTATATCGCTGGTAGCATATGTTAGCATATGTTAGCATATGAATCTACACTTCATTTTTCTAAATCTGTAAGTCGGTTGTTTCGTGGTTCATGTGTAACCTGTGTCACGTGACCTCTTGATGAGAAGTGGAAGTGACATTTGTTTGTGCTCCGGCTTTAACAAACTCAGTATTTCACCTGAACCACCACTCTCTGGGCCTTGTGGTACTGTGTGTTGTACACGTATGGCGGGTAACAGACCACAGGCCCCGAGTCCACGGACTGGGTGGCGAAGACGATCATGATGTCAGTGAGGGCAGGGATGAGGGAGACGCCCCAGATGATAGCGATCAGAGCGTAGGCGCGCTGCACCGTGCACATCTGGACGTGGTGAAGAGGTCGACAAACGGCGATGTAACGCTCGACCGCCATGCCGGCCAGGTTCAGAGGACTGTTCCTGCACAAAGAGAAACATGACACACATGGGATTTCTTTTTTTAATCAAGAATTTCTGCACAAAGTTTAATAGATTCTCATCATCTCATTACATTTATCTTGTATATTTGTTATGTTAAAGTCTGACAAGCGACTGAATACAATCACAACTTTTCTAGTTGAATCTACTTTGTATCATTAATCTGAATCTGCAACATGACTGTGATTAAAGACCGTTTGTCAATATGTTCATAACTGCATTGAACCAGAGAACAAGTGAAAGTTTCAGAAAATAAACTGAATAATAATAAAACAACATGATTTATATAGGACCTTTCATACCTGAGCTCAAAGAGCTTCACTATAAATTGACATTAAAGACAAAGACCTGATAAAGGAAAATAAGATGGAAGCTAAAACGTTAGTCTCCTAAAAAGTACCTCAAATGATACTTAAGTTCCACTGTCTCTTTTATTTATTCATCGTCTCATGTGTCATGTTGTGTGTTGTGGTCTTTTGATTTAGTTTTATATTGTTGTAGTGGTTGAACACATTTTCTTTTTGTATTCATTCTAAAACATGGAATTAGAGGAGAGAATTCAATTTATTTACAGAAATTCAGTTTTTCTTTTTGAAGGTCACTGGATTTTAATCTGTCAGAAAAACAGGTTCTTTGCTCTGTGACGTGAATATAACACAACTGACATGTGACCAGACCTGCAGTTCATTAACTATCTGATTAGTAACTGACATATCTTTAGATTTCACATGGATGTAACATAGGTCAGGAAATTCCAGTTTGAGAAACACACAACCTAAACGATCTTAAAATAAGTTCTGTGTTCAGAGATAAGATCTGAAGAAACCTGACAAACAGAGTTATTCATTCTCTCTGGATCACAGTCACCCACTTGTTGGTTGTGACTAAGATGAGCAGCAGGAAGCCGCAGGGAGCGAAGCTCAGAGGAACCGTGTAGGTGAAGATGTGCAGCGCCACACAAACTGTTAACATGATCATGTCGTTGATCACCAGGTGGATGTAGAGCACATACCTGCAGGAGAGGAGAGAGATCAGCAGATACAGACTTCAACTGATCGGTAACAAACATCTGTAGTTCAGTAAGAAGGTCACCTGGGGTCTCTGTGGAAAACCTGGCTCTTGAAGTAGATGAAGACAAAAGCTCCGTTGATGCAGTTGATGATGAAGCCGAGAGCGAAGGTGATGAAGTTCTTAGTCAGAGCATCGTTCAGACTGTCCAGACGTTTGCTGGAGTTCATGACGGTTCAGCTCAGTCAGAGCTGCAAACACACACCAGACACAATCTTTACTATTTATATAAGAAGAAATACATATTTTCTTCTGGATCAAATCTTCACATCTCATGTAAAATGTTTTTTATTTGATAATATATACGAAACATTTTTTTCTTAATTGATAAAATAATTTATTTCACTCATAAGACAGAAGAAAAACCACAGAGGAACCAGAATGATTTTTAATCAGCATTAGCAGAAATAAATATCTTGTAAAAAATGGATCTAATTCATAATAAGACTACAATTAAACTTAAATTGTGATTGATAAAAATACAAATCAAACACTTTATCTAATGTTATCAGGTTACAATAAAACATTCTGTCACCGATTGAGAACTTAAATAAAATATCACATTATCAAAGGTGAATATTATAAAAATGAATTTAAACGTTTAGCTTCCACACGTTTTCTGATATCATGACAATCAGGAAGGTAAAGAGAAAAAATAAGGACAATTTGATGTACATTTTTCAACTTAATGTCCAGTTTTATTTAACTTTATTTAATATGATATTATTTTCTGCTTATCTTGGTGAGATTAGGATAAATATGTCATTAGGATGTAAAATGATCCTGCTGTCAATAAGATGTTAAATGTTAAGTTAAAATAATGAAACTTACTTCAGCCCCAGAGCAGTGAGACGTGAGGAGGAGCTGGACCGAACGTGAGAGGAACAGGGAGATGAGGAGCTTTTATAGATTTCACTGCTCAGAATGAGACGTGTAGAGGGAGGGAACAGCAGAACTGTCATGTCAGCATTTGACATGTCAGAATTAAATGAAGAAGAGAGTAAAGAATTGCTTTAATGCCGGGAAATATTTGAATCCATTATAAATCCTAAACACACGTATTTTATTGATGCGAGCAGCCGAGAAGCTGAAGCTCATCAAAGTGAATTCACGGGTATTTTAATTGATTTCAGTGAATCTGCAGCAATTTGTCTTAAAACTTTGTCATCATGAAAGTTTCAGTTATTTACTGAAATTTACTAGAAAATTTACTATTACTATAATTTTCTCAATATTCTCATTGTTAAATTGTCACTCTCTCATGATCATATATGTTCCTGATGTGTCCAAGTTTTATTTCCTCAACAACAGCAAAGTGAATATTCTACTTTCCCTCCTCGACGACTGGAAGGGAACAGGAAGTGAAGGTAATGTTCAAATATTCACGTCGTGTGGCCGTTCCCTCAGACTCCAAAATATTCAATTTACAATCAAGTCAGAAAAAAGATGGAAACAGCAAATTTCTTTTGTCATTTATGTTTAAAAGTGACTGAAATAATCTGTCAATTAAAAAAGAACTGCTTTCTAACCCTGTGACAACACGTGTGATTGTGGAAGTATAAGCAAATCAAATGTGGAGAAGCTTTACCTGCGAGATTAAAACACAGTTATCATCATGCTCTGTTTAAGATCTGGAGCTCATCCGTCCACTCCAGACTCAAGTGTAGATCTTTGGATTATAAATATCTGTTGTACTCAGGAAACTAGTTCATATTTCAACAGTCACCACGAGTTCATCATGTTTCTGTGCAGGAGGGATTCAAACCACACTCAGTGACGGAGCCGTCAGTCAGACTCAGATTTGTCTGATGTGGTTATTTGACCTTCAGGTTGACCTTCTGCACCACGGGCCTGACCCTGACGATGCTGCCTCGACAAGCCAGGGCCCGGGTCCAGTACTTCCTGAACAGCTCGTCCCTGAAACCGTAGATGATGGGGCTCAGGAAGCGAGGGATGATGTAGACGAGCAGGAAGAAGACGTAACGTATCTCCAGGCTGAGCCGAGGGAAGAGGGAGATGAGCGCCGCCTGCAGGGAGGGAACCACGAAGGCGAGCATGCACAGCAGCAGCTGAGAGAAACAGAGATGAAGGACATGTCTTTATAGTTTTATAATAAAGCGCAAACTTATGTGAGGTTGCTAAGGACTTTCAGCTCAGATTTGTTTTTCATGTGCACAAGACCTGTGATACGTTTCTATTAACTGAGATAAAAATGTGTTTATGGATTCGAATGCAGTTTGATGAAGAGATACTGAACCTTTCAATGTGTTTTTGAGCTGTAAAATAACTTTGACTCTTATTACCAAATGTATAAGAAATCTACATTTGTGAGTTGAACATGGCTCATATTGTTTCAACCTGTCCTGCAGGATCAACGTTATGTAGAGTGGACAGTTTGGGATGTTTCAGGACATTTATTCATTTGTCTCCCAGACACCTGACAGAGGAACCGAACTTCGCCCGCTTGTATTCACGATCTCACTCTTTCTGTAACTAGAGCTCGTGAGGATCGGAAGGTAGACGGACCAGGCTCAGCTCCTTCTTCAGCCAACAGTCCAGTTCACATGTGATTGTTACGATCGTATATAATTTGGGTATTCATGTTGTTAGGGCTTCATATTCAGGGCGGCACAGGGCTGCAGTGTTTCCTCTCAGAGTCCAAACACATGCAGGCTGGGTTGATTGGAGACTAAATTGTCTGTTGGTGTGAATGTGAATGGTTGTTTGTGTCTGTTGACCCTGGAGACCTGTGTCCTCGTCCTCTCGCCCAGTCTCAGGTGATCGGCTCCAGCCTCCCCCGGTGCAGATGATGGATGGATGGGTTTATGGTCGGGTTAGGGGAGTTCGCCCAGGGCAACATAACATCTAAAACCACCACGGTGTGACACCCACCTGGACCCCGTGGAGCAGCACGGTGTTCCTCGCTCTCGTCACCGAGGCCAGGCCCGTGGAGGCCGCTCTGGCCGTCAGCATGATCTTACAGTAGGTGAAGAGCAGCGTCAGAGCCACGCACGACAGGTACGTCCCGTCAAACACGCAGTTCTTGTAGTAGATGGAGCGGTCGCGAAAAAGAAGCGAGTGGTCGCAGAAAATGTCGGTGTGGAAGAAACTGGGGGGCTCCTTGACGAGGGTGACGAGGAGGTCGGTGACGGGCGGGGTGGCGGTGAGGACGAAGATGACGCAGATGAGGAGGAGGGTGCGAGGCACGGTGCACATGTGGCTGTAGTGCAGAGGGAAGCAGATGGAGATGTAGCGCTCCACCGCCATGCCGGCCAGGATGAGAGGGGTGAAGCGGGTGGTGAGGACCGCCGTCATGATCTGGGTGGGGGGGGGGTCAGAGGAGTCAGGTTAGTTTGCAACAGGAAAGGCCATGCAAGGAATTGTCTGGGGCCCCCAGCTGAGAGGGGCCCCTGGAAATTGATGGCCCCCAGGCACCTTTTGCCTGGGGGCCCCCAAAGTCCCCTGACACGCTCCTGAGTTCAGAGAGGATGCACCATGAGAGCGAATTTGGAAAAACCTAAGATAAGATCAATCCATGCAACCTTTCTGAAATATGATATTTCCCAAGCAGAGGAAAGATCAGTCACGCTACACAAGTTTTTCCCTTTTTGCATTTTGAGAATAGAGTTGAAATGTTGAGAACAGAGTCAACTCCTCCATTCAGTTGTTCTCTGTCTTTACAAGTTTTTGTGGTTTCTGCAGATTTCAACACAATCTGAATCTCTCGCGTTTCAGTGATTCCATCCCCAGAACGCCTGCAGCGGGTGTTCTTCAGACTCCTGCGTGTGAACGAGGTACGATGTGGACTCACCAGGAGGCAGCAGACGGAGGCGTGGATCTTCCTGAAGATGTAACTGGCCACGTACAGAGCTGTGACCAGGGTCAGCTGCAGAGCGTCGTTTATCACCATGCAGATGAACATGATGTATCGAGGGTTCTCATAGAAGAGGCTGCGGTCAGAGAGGGAGATTACACTTCACACACTGAAAATTATTATCATTATATATTAGTATATTGTTGATATCTACATTATTCTCTTTATGAATCAATTTATTGTTTGGTGCAGTCAAACTATTTCAACTTTATATGTATTTATCTTGACATTCCAAAATAAAACACAATTATTGACTGAATCATTCACCAAATCCTCACAACTGGTTAATTCTGTGTCTGAGAAAATTACTGAAATGATCAATAACTTTTCCAATTTCTGTCAAATAATCTTGTGTGGATGAAGTTCTGGTTTCAGCTGCAGGTTACAGGACCCTGAACAAAGTGGACTCATGTTAAAGGAAATGATTTCACACGAGGAGAAACACAAATGATGAAAACTCCACCTTCATCACTGAGCACGTGTTTTTTTATTTTGTAATTTGATTACTTTGCTCATTTGATCATGTGTTTGTTGTGTGTGACAGGTCAACTTATATTTCTATTGTACAGTACACGAGTATCATGCTCCTCCAAAAAACGAATAAATCACTGACAGGAACTGTTCAATTACAGTAGAAACACACACATCCCTTCACAGTCTCTGTGTTTAGATGCAGCATCGTTACGTTTGTTCAGAGACTAAATCTGAAGCAGGTCAGGATTACATTGTGTGTTCAGTGCACCTGTGTCGGAGGAAGGTGTGCACCATGCTGCTGTTGATGACACTGAGGGTCAGCCACACCAACATGGCCACTATGTTCTTGGTCAGAGCGTTAGAGAAGCTGTCTTTCGGTACAGCCACAGCGCCCCCTGTCAGTGTGAAGCTGCTGTTACTCAGCAGGGGGCCCAGAGGGCTGGAGGAGGTGAAGTTGAGCATCACTGACTCTGACTCCTCGTCACAAGCTGAAGAAACAGAAAATCACAATGTTTTACAGACAAATACAAACAGTTGTATTCATGCAGCGTTTTATGGTTGAATTCTGCAGCGAGTCATTTTAATGATGACAGATTTCAATATTAGAAGATTCACTACAAGGCACATTTTCTGAAATTTATCCACACGTGAGAGTATTTGGGTGAAATACTTTTCGACGAGAACATGCATGTACATTGATTTTATAATTCTGACATGAAGTCCACGCGGGGCTTTATGAAAGACTGTCAGGTTGACATTATAAGAAATAAGGTAAATGTAAATATTGTACTGATTTATATACAATAAGCACAAATAACCTGTCATTCACACGTGTTCAGGACGTCATGGTTCACAGTGTTTTAAAATCTGCAGGAAGATCAGAGATAAATCATTTGTTAACTTAACAAACAACCTTTCAAAGCAGTGTAGTAACTTTGACTCTCACACAGACAAACACACACAGATGCTGATTTCCTGAATTCCGTTGCTCCTTTGTCAGGCACAGATGAAATGATTATAAAACGTGTTTGATTCATTGTAATAAATAGACAGATAACAATGTTAATAGCTTAGACACCTCAACATGTTGTCAGATACATGTATACTATTAGTAAATACTACAATACAACAGGTTTACAGTATAAATGTATTCATACACATTGTACCACATATTTAAAGACTTACTTCACTCAGCATCCCATAAATATTCAGTGCACAGTCCTGTAAGGAAACGATAAAACAAATTAGAGCAGAGAAAACTTTGAGACATCTACAATTATCTTATTTACATTGTGGACACAAACTTACACATCCACCAAAACAAGTGTGTGAAGCCCAACACAACATAAAGAAATGATAACAGTGACGATGACAGGAAACTTCACTCTCTGTGAGTCACTGACTGTCAGTGACTCCTCCAACAGCCTGAGCCCTGTTTATAAGGTCTGGGGTGTTTATGTGTGTGTGTGTGTGTGTGTGTGTGTGTGTGTGTGTGTGTGTGTGTGTGTGTGTGTGTGTGTGTGTGTGTGTGTGTGTGTGTGTGTGTGTGTGTGTGTGTGTGTGTATTGATCAGGTCGTCATAGGGATAGGTTAAAGGTCATGATTGAGTATGAGGAGATATATATATAAAGAGAGAGAGAGGTAGACAGACAGACAGACAGACAGACAGACAGACAGATAGACAGATAGACAGATAGATAGATAGATAGATAGACAGATAGATAGATACATAGATAGATAGATAGATGGATAGATAGATGGACGGACAGACAGACAGACAGACAGACAGACAGATAGATAGATAACCCCTAATTAATTATTAAATCCTCCTATAAGAAATACAAATCTAACTCTAGAAGACTGAGGCGACTATTTACTCATCAAACTTACCTGTTATTGCAAATATTACGGTTTATTTGCTGAGGAGTCTTGTAATAAAATACCTGATTATTGCGGACACCCCTAAAGTGGACCGTACCATTGACGTAACCGTGACGTCATCTGTATGTCCGTTCGGTTTGCAGTGGAGCGCGTGCAGGTAACGTCACCACAGCTGGTTAGTGTGGTTAGTTCACTATTTAACTAAACTGTATCTGATGACAGTCAGGTTCTGCACTACACTGTGTCTAGTGATGAACGCGAACTTAGCCTGACATCAACACCTCAAGCTGTTGTTGTCTACGCCAATGGAGGTTGTGTTTTCATCAGCACTTGTTTGTCAGTTGGCAGGAAAACGACTGACTCAGCGAGTGACCTTCTAGTTTCAGATGGTGTTTCCTGTCATTGGACTGCTTGGTGGAGGTTATAAATTGGGAGGCGGGACTCCGGCCTGTCAGTCTGACGTTGTTTTGCTATAATGTAAATATCAACATCGTTGTTAATTTTACATTTTTAATGAAGCCATTAAAAACCAGAGGGCGTGATTCAACAGTGTGGACATTTTTATTCAGTCTGACAAAATTCCCTTTTTATTGCTCTATAATCATTGTTGGTGCTGTGGTGTCACTTTCTTCAGCTTCTCCCGGCACCTGTTGCTCACAAGGTTCATCTTGAAGTACTTCCTGAACTTTTTGTCTCTCACGCCGTAAATGATGGGGCTCAGGAAACGTGGCAGGATGTAGACGATGAGGTAGTTTGCAAACCTGATCTCCCGGATTCGACCGGGGAAGATGAGATGCAGAACAAGCTCCACACTGGGGGAAATGTAGGAGAGCAGGCACATGGACAGCTGGAGGCCGTGGAGCAGGATGGTGTTCCTGGCTCTCTGCGCCGACATCTTCTCTGTGGCCACGGCTCTCGCTGCAAACAGTATTCGGAAGTAGGTGAAGATCAGAGTCAGAAACACAAAGGAGAAATAGATGATGTCAAACGCCTGTCTTTTACGCGCGAGGATCGGGTCTTTGAACAGGTTCTGGCGTAAACACGACACCGACCCATGAAAGAAGCTCAGGGATTCAGTGGCCAGAGTCACAAACAGATCTGTGATATCTGGAGCCGCGCACAGAAACCAAATCACCCCGATGACCATGTACGTTTTTCTCACTGTGCAGATTTGCGAGTGGCGCAAAGGTTTGCAAATGGCAATGTAGCGCTCAATGGCCATGCTCGCTAAGTTGACCGGGGTGTTCCTGGTGGTGAAGACGGCCACCAGGATGAGGAGGCAGCAGAAAGAGACGTTGATCTTGTAGAAGATGTAGCTTGAGACAAAAAGTGTGACGGTGACGGTCAGCTGGATGGCGTCGTTTATCACCATGTGGATGAAGAGGATATAACGAGGGTCTTCGTAAAAGGTCTGGAGGAAGACAAGTGAAGAGGGAGGGGGGGTGAAATGTGCGAGAAACAGCAGCAGCAGCAGCTCTTAGTGTAAATGAAATAATTCTAATACAACAATATCAAATATGAATGGAACATAGTGCACAAAGGCCTGCAACTAACATTTCATCAACAGTTACTCTGCCAGGGATATATTGATCAAACAATGACATTTGAATCTTTTAAAAAGTACAGAAAAGGGAAAATACTGAAGTAATATATGTTATATTTATAAAGGTTGATAAAGTTATTAGTTAATTTACAGAAGATTAATTGCCAATGCTTTCAACACTCAGTTAAAGGTTTATGTCACTTTTATTAAACAAAGATATTAAAATATTTAGTGTTTCCAGCTCCTAAAATGTGAGGATTTGATGTTTCTGTCTGTCGTACATCTCAAAGACAGACGTTTAGATTGAAGAACAGAAAATCCCTTTGAGTCTGTTCTATTGTATGTGTGCAGTTTGTCTGTACCTGGTGTCTGAAAAACGTGGAAACCAAGGTGCTGTGGATGTAACTGAGGATGAGCCACAACACAGACACAATCAGGTTCTTCACAAACGCTGTGGTGAAGGTGTCTCTGGTGAAGGTGAACTGATTCAGCTGCAGGGGGCGCCAAGTAGCAGAGACAGAAAAGACTTTTAGAAACACAGAATCCTCAAACTGCAGATCCTAATCCTTCTCTGTTTCTATCAGCTGACCTGCTTTCAAAGTTTAATCTTGCAGCAGGTTAATATTTAGTTTTTCATGAGCACCAACAGGCTGTGAGTCAGCAGCATCATCCTCTTTTACACTCCCACACAGACACAGCCTAAGCAGGTTGAGGTAATGATTCCAATTTAATCTTGTGTATCTTGCATTCATATTAATAACTTGTCAGTTTACATCAGTTTTTACAAGTAGTCAATAGAGTTTACTCTTTAATTTCATTTCAAATGTGGACTTGATGAAGAGAACACGATGGTGGCAAACTTAACTTTCCTACATTTGTATTTGCGTTGGTCTTAAAGAATTAAACAGCTTCAAGATTTTAAAACTTAAAAATGAATCAAAAACAAATGTTCAGATCAAAATAAAAAACATTTTCATATTCCTTTCTAAACATGTGACAGTGAGACTGTTGCTTCACCAAACCTGATGAGGAAAACTCATGTTGCCTCCTGGAGCCACTGACGAGCTCATGATCGACAGAGACCTGAGACAAAGACAGAGGCAGACATGTTGGAATCAGCCTGATAAATCTATCTACAGTCAACAGTTGGTAAATGCCATTAAAACAGCAGCTTTGTGACGCACATAAAGTAGTTTTTAAAAACCTCAAAAGCAAATAAAATGTATATTAGTTTTATTTGTCTGTAGAAAATATCACGTTTTTCCTCTCAAATGTAAAAGAAATTCAATAATCAAGTTCATGTAAATCTGGTATTTTATTCTTTTCAGGTCATTTGAAAACAATGACACTGAAATTCACTTTTCAAATCAAAATATTTCCGACATAAATGAGACCTCTGCTTGATTTGAGTTTCATGACATTCATCGTTCTGCCATTGTTCCCTTTTCACCTTTTGCCTTTTCTGTCTCCTTCACTACCTGTTGGACAAGAGCATCAACTCATACAACACGCACTAGTGTTTATTATTTCATTTATACTAACTAAAGCTGATACGTGAAAGGGTTTTAAATGTGAACATGATATTATTCATGTCCATTAGTTTATTATAACAGTTTAACATTAATAAGACCAATCAGCTGCTAAAACATGCAGGTTTAATACATGAAATAGAAACGCAACTGACAACAATATTATACTGAGCTTTATCTTAAATGAAGTGTCAACACAAATACAACAGTCACAACAGTCGGAAACACAGGCTGTACACTCGTAAGATTTATCTCTAATTATTATTTATATTCACGTTTACATTCTTCCTGATAAAAGAGTAGCTAGCAATGTAAAGAATGTTTTTAAAACATTGACATTTAACTAAATCTTGAACTGAACTGTGTAAAATGGTTCAGCAGAGAGTTGCAGTCTGCAGCTGCCTCACCCCCCCCCCGTCCTGTTCCTACCTGAGTCCAGGTCAGACGCTGACGGCAGACGTCTCTTCACACCGGTCTTTATAAACACGTCAGAGTGTATCAGAGAAAAGGAAAACATGGTAATGACGGAGGGAGTAGCTTGTGACGGTTATGCTGACGTCAGTGAGATCGAAGCATCTTTTATTTATCCTGTGATAGTTATGGCCTTGATTTGACTTTAGACCAGTGTCTCCATGAAGTGATGGACGCACCGTAGCCTCCTGCGGGGACACTGTTGTCCTCCCATTGGGTCAGTCTACTTATTGATTAATCCGTCAGTTACTGTCTCAGTTACTCAATTTCACCATTGGTCTGAAATCTTTTTATTGAAAATGAAAAATGTCCATTAGAATATTTAACAGTCTAAGGAGACGTTTTATTTAAAGCCCCCACAAGGAACTTCTCATGTTTGTCAAGCAGTTGTGTTCCCGGCGTCTCCTGCAGTAAAAACCTCCTTTTAGAAGGAGTGAAAAAAATACACAATTCACAAATACGATGAACACGAGACGACTTGTGTAGGAGGAAGAAGTCCGGATCTGGTTTGAATCCTTTCTCCTGCTTTATCTTTTTCCCTTTTATCTTTTTTGTTTGTTCTGCGGTTCTCTTTTCTCATCGTGTCCCAGCCTCAGCCACGACGACAACAAGCAGCGTCAAGAAGTAAGAATCTCTAAAGACGAGTGTGCTCCAGCTTCCTTTCCAGCGGCTAGCGAGCTCCTCACTGTGCGCTGGTGGTTTCCATGTGGAGAAGGATCCGTGTGTCAGTCTGTTAGTGGAGCTCTGACTGTGTCGTCCCACTCACTGACCTGAAAAACGCTGGATATTACCCATGATCCTCGGCTTCCCGAACCATAGATTTGTGTTAATAACTCATATTTTAACTCAACAATGTTGTAGCTTAGAATTTTTGAAATGAAACCTGAAAAATATGGAAATGTTTTTATTTGTATTAGTCTTATGATTTAATAGATATTAAAAAGTGAAAAGAATTTAGAAGAAAATGGCTGATCACACGTGGTTTCTCTGCTCGATATTGATATTAGACGTTTGCGGTTTGTCACCGTGAAGCTGTCACTTCAGTTTAATCATCACTTTTGGCCCGGTGACGTGTTTCCGCTGGTTGTTGCTCATACTGACTTTACACAGCAGGTACCTTCTCACATATCTCCTGAAGAGCTGGTCTCGTAGTCCGTAGACAATGGGGCTGACAAAGCGCGGCAGGATCTGGGCAATGACATAGGAGGAAAAGCGTATGGTCGAGTAGTTCTGGGGCAGCAGGTAGAGCAGATATTGTTCAAACATGGGTCTCACATAAACAATCATGCATAACAGCAACTGAAAGCCGTGGAGCAGAATAGTGTTTCTGGCTTTTTTAAAGTCTACAGTTGCTCCCTTGGCAGTGAACAGAATCCTGAGGTACGTGTAGAAGAGCACGAGCCAAACGAAGACGAGACAAACGATGTGCGATGCGTCTCTCTTCTTCAGGCTGTAGGTGCTCCTGAACACCCTGTCCCTGACACAGAGCGCCCTGGAGTGGAAGAACTGCAGAGGCTCAGTGACCAGGAGGATGAAGAGGTCGGGTAGGATAGAAAGAGCACCCACAGCCCAGATCAGACCAATCAGGATGTAGGTGTTCCTGATGGTGCAGATCTGACCGTGGCGGAGGGGGATGCAGATAGCGACGTAGCACTCCACCGCCATTCCAGCCAGGTTCAGCGGGGTGTTGAGGGTGGTGGTGATGGTAACGATGAGCAGGATGAGGCAGAAGGGGACGTTGATCTTGTACAGGGTGTAGCTGATGATGTGGAGGAGGGTGGACAGGGCCAGCTGCATCATGTCGTTTATCACCAGGTGGATGAACAGAATGTATCGAGGGCTCGAGTTGAAGATCTGTGAGGGGAAAACAGCAGGCGAATAAAAGAGACTCAACAAGTCACAAAAACAAACTTATAGCTTCAATATAACTCAAATACTTGGTAACTTTCTGAAGGGTGAGCGACACCCTGAAGAGATCTGTGAGGCTCTTAAATCTCTTAAAGACACATTTTTATTATTGTGCTCCCAGAGAATCTGAACTCACTTTCAACTTTATATTTACTTTTTTAATAATTTCAGTTCTTCTCCGTAGCTTCTTATCATTATTTTATGCATTTTTTACTAGTTTCTCATTTATTATTATTCTTATCATTTTTGATAATAATACCAGATTTGCCCCATATCTGTGAACAGTAGAACAAGTCTGATAAGGTCATGACAAAGTTGTGCTACTGAATATGACTGAAGCATAAAAACAGGAATCCAATTAATAAAATAATATTATTTAGTTTTGCTTTGGAGAAGCAATTTTATTTTTCTCATAGAAATTGTTGTTGTCTTTTGTTCCCTTTATTCGGTTGATTAAATTCTTTGAACCTGGATATTTCCGTGTGGCATACGGTCTCTTTCTCTCTCTCAAAACCAAACATGAAGCTGGTTCTCACAGTCTCAGCAGTTTGTCCTCTGGAGGGACATTAAAGCTGCTGCTCTTCAGGCCGGATGAAAGTGATCCTGAACGTAACTGTGCACACAGATCTCTGTCATGTATTTAAATTATACTTCAGATAAAGTTCTTCACCACAGTTTGTTCTCTATGAGACAATACGCTTTTAAATTTGCTCTTTATCTTCTGAATATTTTTAAATAATCTGTTCTGGAAAATGAATAATGAATCGTTTAAATAAAATACAGATTTCTTTCAGAAGAGTCAGTTTACATTCATCATGTTTGAGTTTTGTATGGGAACAGACCTGGTGCTTCCTGAAGGTGTGAACCAGAGTACTATTGATGTAGTTAATGGCAATGCAGAGCACCGTCACGATCACATTCTTAGTCACAACTGAGGTGAAGGTGTCTTGCTTCATTGCATTCACGACAAAAGAGTCATTAACAGATGATAAATTCATGTCCGGAATGGCAGAGTCTGAAAAAACAAAAAACAATAGTGAAGGTTATTCTGTGAGCTCCAAAGTGTCACATATTCTATCAAATATTATTTACTGTGGCCTGAGAGTCTCGATAACTCGTCACATTAAAGTTGTAAGAGGAGGAATTCATGGTGACGATGTGAGGATCCTGCAACTCTCTGTTACAGGGAAACATTTAACATATTTTCAGGTCGTGTTCAGATTGGTCCTGTAAATTCAAGCTTTAACACGTTCTTCTTTGGACCAGAAACCAAAGGAATACCTCTGATCAGCTGTTCAAATATTATTTTCTAAAAGTAAACTCTGTGAAATGTTGAACTGCATAGAACAACATGTAATTATCTAAATCTAATGTGTCACAAACTCTTCAACTCATTCTGAAGCTGTTTCAGTTCTTTCAGAGCGAATAGTCAAATTAAACCCACAGCTGTTTTTTGTCTGAGAATATAAATATTTTAAAGACAGGAACTACGACCACTTTAGAAAAACAACTGTCTCTTTATCCTGTAAATTACATTTCACAGAAAATCTGTAAACAGAGCGACAACAACTTAAAGACAATCTACAATAATGAATCTAAATAAAGGAAATAACAGAAGAAAGCACATCACACATAATACACACACACACACAGCAATATATGATGAGTCAGTATTCAGGTCAGTGGCATGAAAACACTGATCATACCCAGTAGGACGTCACACATCAGCACCTGGTTAACATCTGCTGCAGGTGCTGATGTCAGGACTTTATATAAGTTTATAGATGACACTGGGGATTATTGTGTGTTCATGTTGTGTGTATTTTAATGATATTTTTTCACATTTGGGAAACTTTCTTAGAAAGACAGAAAACAACTACAATGCAGTTTAAACTTTGTGCCTTAAAACAGCTGTGATCAATATTTTTATTTTTTATTTGAATATGTTGTGACAATGTGTCTCTGATGAACTGAATCTGCTGCTCCACTCAGCTTAATGAAGCTCTACACTGAGTTTCCACTCTGCTCTACACTGAGTTTCCTCTCTGCTCTACACTGAGTTTCCACTCTGCTCTACACTGAGTTTCCTCTCTGCTCTACACTGAGTTTCCTCTCTGCTCTACACTGAGTTTCCTCTCTGCTCTACACTGAGTTTCCTCTCTGCTCTACACTGAGTTTCCTCTCTGCTCTACACTGAGTTTCCTCTCTGCTCTACACTGAGTTTCCTCTCTGCTCTACACTGAGTTTCCTCTCTGCTCTACACTGAGTTTCCTCTCTGCTCTACACTGAGTTTCCTCTCTGCTCTACACTGAGTTTCCTCTCTGCTCGACACTGAGTTTCCTCTCTGCTCTACACTGAGTTCCACTGAAATGACAGAAATCATGAGAGAGAAACATTTATATCACATGTACAATGATTTCTGCTTTTGGTCCATGTCCCATCTGCTAACATGGAGGAGGCAGGTTTATGAAATGTACTGCCACCAGGGGGCATTTGAGATGGTTTGGCTTCACCTGCGGGGAGCTGTCATGTTGTCCCTGGTTATGACAGTAGGGTAATTAATTGAATGTGTCCTCCCTCCTCACTCCCACCTGACCTGCGCTCACTTCACACGTTAACGATAAACACACATCGGAAATTATTAGGACACGTAGAGTAGGTTACTTTGTGTTTCTTTTATTTGCTCTAGTGTTTATGAGACACGTATTTAAACACATACACAAAAAGCCTGACACAGTAAAGGTTTGCCTAAGTAGAGTGTTATAGGTGCAGCACACAGGTCTAAACTGAACGAATGTCTGTTGTAATCTGATTTCTGAATTGAAAACCTTATTTTGTACAGAACACACAACAGTAATAGTCGATAATACTTTTAAAAGCATGTTCTAGAAAACGATTGAGTTCTGATTGTACTGATGAAAAAGCAGTAATGACTTGATTAATAATTAGATAATAATCATTTTGTTATATTGAGATGCATTGACGTGGTGCATGCGAGTGGTTGACTGCTAACTCGTTACTGAATCGTGAGGCAAGTGAAGATGCGCATTTCTACTGCACCCCCACCTACACCTGACACCTGCACCCATTGGACGGTGCCAGCTGTCAATCACAGTGTGGTATCCACCCCCAACACATCCGGTGCTTTATGGTCTGTTTGACTCTAAATGATCATAATTCACTAAATGAACATCAGCTGTTTGAAGAAGACTTGAAACTAGAGACTGAGACATAAACTCCTGAATGTTACTGACTGTTATAAAGTCAGAATGTATTTAGTTCTCATATTCTCAGTCTTTGTTTAAAATCTGTCTGCACAGCAACATGACCTTCACCACGGTGTGATGGTTGATCTCAGTTTACATATCAGGTGCTTTTTCAGGTGCTGTCTGAAAGTCTTGTCTCGTAGCCCATAAACCATCGGACTGATAAATCTGGGTAACACCTGAATGATGATATAACAAACAAAAAGCACGTGTATAAAATATTTGGGGAACAGGTTCAACAGGGCATTCCTTATAACGTGGGCTAAATAGGTCAGCATGCACAGCAGCAGCTGAAAGCCATGAAGCAGGATGGTTTTACTTGCCTTCTTTGCATCTCCATCCCCTGATTTACTCCCTTTAGCAGCTTTAGCAGCAAGGAAGATCTTGAAGTACGCGTAGAGGAGCGTGAACCAAACACCAATCAGGTAGATAATGTAGGAAACCTCCCTCTTCTTTACACTGACAGGGTGTCGGAACAGGTTGTTCCTCTCACAGAAAATAGTAGAATGAAATAACTGTAGAGGCTGTGTTGCCAGAACGATAAACACATCTGACAGAGCAGAAACTATGTTCATGGCCCAAATCCAACCTATGAGAATGTATGTTCTTCTGATGGTGCAGAGCTCCGCATGTCGCAGTGGTAGACAGACGGCGATGTAGCACTCCACCGCCATGGCAGCTAAATTCAATGGCGTGTTGAGGGTGGTGAAGATGGCAAGGGAGATGATGAGGCAACAGAGCGTCGCTTGGATCTTGTAGAAGACGTAACTAAAGAAAAACAGGCTGATTGTTGCAGTGAGCTGGATCATATCGTTCAACACCAGGTGGATGAATAAGATGTAACGAGGATTCAGGTAAAATATCTGGAAGAGAGGAGAAGAAACAGAAGTCAATGAAACTCTCCTGTTAGTTTCTCTCTGAAATCCCTGATAATATCAATAATCATATTAATAATAATAATAATAATAATAATAAAAGACATTAAGAAGGATTCAGACCTGGTGTTTTCTGAAGGTGTGAATCAGTGTGCAGTTGATGTAGTTGATGGTCAGACCAAGAGCCAGAAGGAACACATTCTTGGCCACAACTGTGGCCTGAGAGTCTCGATAACTCGTCACATTAAAGTTGTAAGAGGAGGAATTCATGGTGACGATGTGAGGATCCTGCAACTCTCTGTTACAGGGAAACATTTAACATATTTTCAGGTCGTGTTCAGATTGGTCCTGCAAATTCAAGCTTTAACACGTTCTTCTTTGGACCAGAAACCAAAGGAATACCTCTGATCAGCTGTTCAAGTTATCATGCACAGACCTCTGGTTTCAACCTGAAACCAACATTCACTCTGACAGACGTCATGTTAGAGCAGTTTAAAAAACACGCCTGCAGGGCCAGATACGGAATAAAAATACACACTAGTTACGTTGATGGATTTGCATTAAACATTTTATAAACCAGAAACAGATACGGTGTGCTTATTGGAAAGGATGCAGCATGATATGATAGTAAGTGCAGAACCATTATAATGAAGGCAGGGTTCACAGATGTTACGCTGACAGATGTGAGCTCATCATGAAAAGAAGGACTGATTTCCTGAAACCTGCTTTGTAACAGCAGAGCTGAATCAGTCCTTTTGTTTGACGGTGAAACCATTCAAACCCAATAATATCCATCTCAAACACACACCTACACTTGTACAGGTCTTGAAATCAAATGACACATGCTTGATGTAGGAGACAAAAAGTCATTGTTGCAGAACAAATCCTGTCGTTAGATATTATCTGCACATGCATTTAAAAAGGGTTCCAGCATTATAGACAACATGATAATAAGATACTGCACCGATACAGTGGGATAACATTAACCACTGCCCCACCCCAACACTGCACTTACCTATCCTCCTCCACCAGGACTGAAATGAGCCTGAGGGCAGATCGTTGGCTTTATATCCGGCAGTGAGCGGCTGTATCATGCAGAATGAGACATGACGTTATGATAGTCACGTGTGTGTGAGTGAACATGGCTTGTTGACAGTGTCACTCAAAGTGGTGGGGCTTGTCATTGATTCTACAAGTCTCTTTTATTTAGGAAAGTACAACTTTATATTTGTTACACACGTCATTGATTAAAGAAACTGAATGGGTTCTCTCCGTACACATATCACATCCTTCCACCTCCTTGGTGCCGTAGCTAGAATGACTCAGAAGAGCCCGTAGCTCCGAGGCCCTTTGTTCCAACACTCATAGAGATCAGTTCTATCAATATATCTGAGTTTCTTAATCAAGATCCATGTCTTCTCTGAATGTCAGTGAAAATTAAAACATATCTAAAAGGATTCCTGGATTTTCCCTTTAGTCCAGATCTGTGCCAACATTTAATGGGTTCTTTCTGGAAATCTATTAATTGGAATTTTTGCGCAATCCCGCTGACAAACATACAAATAAACAATCGAGAAACAGGCCGGGGCAAAAACAGTCTCTCCTTTGCAGAGGTAACAAAATGACCAGTTTGAATTCATCATGTTTTGAGCAGACCTGCCGTTCCTGTGTGTAGTTGGAGAAACTGAATAGTGTGACAAGCAGTTTAGATTTACACAAGTGGACCAGGATGTTTGATTGAAGCTTTTCAACAACGACCCCGTCTATGAATGGTTGGTTAGGTTGTTCTAACTTTACACAACAGATGCCTCTTCAGATACCTCCTGAAAGTATTGTCTCGTATCCCATAGATGATTGGACTGATGGATCGTGGCAGGACCTGCACAATAATATAATAAGCTAAGAGGGAGTCTGTATAAGTCTGAGGGAACCATTGCAGCAACACATTTAATAACCGAGGGGCAACATATGTGGTCATACAAAGCAGCAGCTGAAATCCATGGAGGAGGATTGTGTTTCTGGCTTTCCTGGCGTTTTTGCTTGCTCTTTTTGCAGTGAACAGAATTCTGAAGTAAGTATAAAAGATAATGAGCCAAACTAAGACTAGAAACACTGTGTATGTGATGTCCCTCTTCTTGGTAATGAGTGGACTTGGGAAGACAGTTTGCCGCATACAGAACACTCTGGAGTGGAAGAAGTCCAGTGGCTCTGTGGCCAAGGTGATGAAAAGATCAGGAAGAGCTGACAACATGCTGGTCGCCCAGATTAAACCAATCAGCATCAAAGTCCTCCTGACGGTGCAGATCTGCACGTGGCGAAGAGGGAGGCAGATGGCGACGTAGCACTCGACCGCCATGCAGGCCAGGTTCAGAGGGGTGTTTTCAGTGGTGAACAGAGCAATCAGGATGAAGGTGCAGCAGACGGAGACGCTGAGTTTGTAGATGGTGTAGCTGATAACGAACAGGGTGACGGTCAGCGTCATTTGGATCATGTCATTGACGACCAGGTGAATGAAAAGGATGTAGCGAGGATTCGTGTAGAAGATCTGGAAGATGAGAGAAAACAACATGTGAAGGAGGATGTGGTTTGAAGACCTTTGCAAACTCTGAATGTCTGAGTCAGATACTTAACCAATATCGGTATCAGCACTTTGTTATTATTGGAAAAACAAAGAATAACAAAACTGCCATACAAATGTCCAAAACTCGTACAGCAATATAGGAAGACAGAACCGCAGTTCGGATTTTTGACATTCTCAGGAGTTTTGATAATTGTTCACAAAGGTTTTATTGCACTTACAGAATGGCATCACCATCTTCCTGTCATTAATTATTGAGGCTACTTAGAATGAAATATTGTCAGAAAACCAGAACAATATGACATTTCCAGATGAATGTAGCTGTACAGGTTAGCTGACGTACAGAAATAACACGATTCCTCTATTGTCACATAAGGATAAAGTTGACTGCGCTGCCTGGAAATGACACTGACATGATGGATACTTCACTTGATCGTAGTCAGTCCTAAAGAGGCTCCACCCACACGACCACCTGTTTCTACGCTCATATCTGACATCCACACTTTTCTAAAACAGAGAAGCCACGTTTTAGTTTGAAATCTCCGGGGCTGTGTGTGGATGGAAGTGACGACACAGTCACCGACATTCATCATCTGTTATCAGTCGTGACTCATCTAATTTCAGTCAATGCAGAACATTGTAAACATCTATTGCAGATTACACAATCTGTCTCCTTTTCACAGCAGCATACACGTGTCCAGTGTCACATGAAATGCTCTCTCTGGGGTGTCATTGGGAAAAGGGATAATTACTAGATCCTTTTAGATTTAAAATGAAAACGTCTTACTATGCGTGTGACCAGAGCTGCAGATGATTCATTGAATGATTTCTATTTATACTCGTGAAAGGATTATCACACCTGGTGTTTGCAGAAGGTGTGAATGAGACCTGCATTGATGTAGTTGATGGAGATGCAGAGAACCACAACAATCACATTCTTGGCCACAGCTTTGGTGAAGGAGTCTCTGTACTCGATGACCACGGTCACGTTGGAGGATGACGAGTTCATCTCTTGACGTCTGAAAAGAAGAGATGAATATTCATTACTTATAAGTAAATATTTTCTATTCCTAATTATATGACCCTCACATATGTATATAAATACATTAAATGCATGAATACAATTACATTATAAATACTGTGC
>CM048040.1:26627500-26677500 GCA_026259375.1 Verasper variegatus | reverse complement strand
TGTCATTGACGACAAGGTGAATGAAAAGGATGTAGCGAGGATTCGTGTAGAAGATCTGGAAGGAATAAAATAAATATGTTTTTATGAAGTAAATGATTTAAAATGAAAACGTCTTACTATGCGTGTGACCAGAGCTGCAGATGATTCATTGAATGATTTCTATTTATACTCGTGAAAGGATTATCACACCTGATGTTTGCAGAAGGTGTGAATGAGACCTGCATTGATGTAGTTGATGGAGATGCAGAGAACCACAACAATCACATTCTTGGCCACAGCTTTGGTGAAGGAGTCTCTGTACTCGATGACCACGGTCACGTTGGAGGATGACGAGTTCATCTCTTGACGTCTGAAAAGAAGAGATGAATATTCATTACTTATAAGTAAATATTTTCTATTCCTAATTATATGACCCTCACATATGTATATAAATACATTAAATGCATGAATACAATTACATTATAAATACTGTGCATGTGTCCCTTTTATTTAAATATGTAAAAGTCTCACTGAGATTAAAACCTCTTCAAGAGTCACCTGCCGGAGAGAGCAGCATAAACTCAAATTAATATTCAGTCGATATGCAAATCAACGTCATGGACTAAAATCCAGCGATGATGCATTAACACGTAAACAGTTTCTCATTATTTTGCTCAATAATTCCAGTGAGAATGTCGGATGGGCCCATGTCTCTACTCTTTGAAATTCACTTCATCCAAATGATCCGGCTCTGAACCTTTCAGATGCTCATGAACATCATCTCAGGGAAAAGGGGCAAGTTATTTCAAAACTTCTTTGTAGTGTAGTTGCGTATTGTGAGTCACAGGGAGAGTCATCTGTATTGTTCTCTGCACACATACATACACACAGGCAGGAGCCAGCAGAGGAGGCTTTGATAGAGAAAAGCCAACCAATACAGAAGTCTGCAGACGTACAGAGAGGGCGACCTAGCAGCAGCATGCAGAGAACTCTGCTGAACAAGATTACCACAGACTTTAGTAAAACCTAAAACACAGTGGTATCAAACTGCCGTTGAATCTGTGGTGGTGGTGTTTTCATAAAGAGCAGATACTGTAAACCAGTCAAGATAAAACGTTCTGATTAATAATAACCAAGCACTTTCCAAACCTGTATAAAACCGGGTTCACTCATTAAACTGCATTCTCTTCTTATCATTCATGTGAGTTTCATCGACCCGTGTCAACATCTGTCAGCAGGAAAGAAAAGAACGACAAAGAAATAAACCACAAGAATAAAAACACACACAAACAGGCGTGTGTGGGTGAAAAGACACATCTGCAACAAACCATCTTAGTTCTGCCCCGGTGATGAAATATCAGCTGCCAGGCGATGTACAGCAGGCGGTGCTTACCTCAGGTAATGTACTCGGACCTGGAGACCAACAGCACCACACAGGCTCACACTTTATATACGCTGTCGTGGCAACTGTTCTGCTGTCGGGATAAACCCACTGTGAAGGGGAGCAAGCCAATACCTCTCAATCCCAAAGATTCAATTAGATTTTGGATGGATAGATAGACAGACAGACAGACAGACAGACAGACAGACAGATAGACAGACAGACAGACAGACAGACAGATAGACAGACAGACAGACAGACAGATAGACAGACAGACAGACAGACAGACAGACAGACAGACAGACAGACAGACAGACAGATAGGATCTTCATTTAGTAAACTATGGTCCCGTTTACAATCATACAGATATAAAGCACATTGGTTTCCTCTGGTTACAAAAACACCAAGATGCTGCTGGACAAAATGCCAAAGTCCAACACGGCAGCTCACAAACAAATGGATGACGTCACAGTGGTTGACACTTTTTTATTGTTGTTTATTACTTATTGTGATAAAATACTTTTTGTTAATCAGGTTTTTACGACACATATCTTGCGTATGGGCAGATGTGAAGGCGAAGAACTGCGAGCCTGTAATTCTTGGTTGTGAAATCATCCACGACCTGATTCTTACTGTGGCTTCACTCTGCAAATCAGATACCTCTTCAGATACCCCCTGAACGTTTTGTCTCGTACGCCGTAGATGATTGGACTGATGGACCGGGGCAGAATCTGGACTATGATATAAGTAGCAAAGAGGCAGTCAGTGTAATTCTTAGGAAACCATTGCCGGAGAGCCTGTTTTAACAGTGGCTCTACGTACGTGGCCATACACAACAGGACCTGAAACCCGTGGAGGAGGATTGTGTTTCTGGCCTTCTTAGCATCTTTGCTAGCTGTTTTAGCAGTGAACATTATTCTGAAGTAGGTGTAAAAGATGATGAGCCAAACTATGACCAGATAAATAATATAAGTGGTATCTCTTTTCTTGAGGATGTGGGGATTTCGAAAGGCGGTTTCCCTGAGGCAGAACACTCTGGAGTGGAAGAAGTCCAGTGGCTCTGTGGCCAAGGTGATGAAAAGATCAGGAAGTGCTGACAACATGCTGGTCGCCCAGATTAAACCAATCAGCATCAAAGTCCTCCTGACGGTGCAGATCTGCACGTGGCGAAGAGGGAGGCTGATGGCGACGTAGCACTCGACCGCCATGCAGGCCAGGTTCAGAGGGGTGTTTTCAGTGGTGAACAGAGCAATCAGGGTGAAGGTGCAGCAGACGGAGACGCTGAATTTGTAGATGGTGTAGCTGATAACGAACAGAGTGACGGTCAGCGTCATTTGGATCATGTCATTGACGACAAGGTGAATGAAAAGGATGTAGCGAGGATTCAGTGTAGAAGATCTGGAAGGAATAAAATAAATATGTTTTTATGAAGTAAATGATTTAAAATGAAAACGTCTTACTATGCGTGTGACCAGAGCTGCAGATGATTCATTGAATGATTTCTATTTATACTCGTGAAAGGACTATCACACCTGATGTTTGCAGAAGGTGTGAATGAGACCTGCATTGATGTAGTTGATGGAGATGCAGAGAACCACAACAATCACATTCTTGGCCACAGCTTTGGTGAAGGAGTCTCTGTACTCGATGACCACGGTCACGTTGGAGGATGACGAGTTCATCTCTTGACGTCTGAAAAGAAGAGATGAATATTCATTACTTATAAGTAAATATTTTCCATTCCTAATTATATGACCCTAACATATGTATATAAATACATTAAATGCATGAATACAATTACATTATAAATACTGTGCATGTGTCCCTTTTATTTAAATATGTAAAAGTCTCACTGAGATTAAAACCTCTTCAAGAGTCACCTGCCGGAGAGAGCAGCATAAACTCAAATTAATATTCAGTCGATATGCAAATCAACGTCATGGACTAAAATCCAGCGATGATGCATTAACACGTAAACAGTTTCTCATTATTTTGCTCAATAATTCCAGTGAGAATGTCGGATGGGCCCATGTCTCTACTCTTTGAAATTCACTTCATCCAAATGATCCGGCTCTGAACCTTTCAGATGCTCATGAACATCATCTCAGGGAAAAGGGGCAAGTTATTTCAAAACTTCTTTGTAGTGTAGTTGCGTATTGTGAGTCACAGGGAGAGTCATCTGTATTGTTCTCTGCACACATACACACAGGCAGGCAGGAGCCAGCAGAGGAGGCTTTGATAGAGAAAAGCCAACCAATACAGAAGTCTGCAGACGTACAGAGAGGGCGACCTAGCAGCAGCATGCAGAGAACTCTGCTGAACAAGATTACCACAGACTTTAGTAAAACCTAAAACACAGTGGTATCAAACTGCCGTTGAATCTGTGGTGGTGGTGTTTTCATAAAGAGCAGATACTGTAAACCAGTCAAGATAAAACGTTCTGATTAATAATAACCAAGCACTTTCCAAACCTGTATAAAACCGGGTTCACTCATTAAACTGCATTCTCTTCTTATTATTCATGTGAGTTTCATCGACCCGTGTCAACATCTGTCAGCAGGAAAGAAAAGAACGACAAAGAAATAAACCACAAGAATAAAAACACACACAAACAGGCGTGTGTGGGTGAAAAGACACATCTGCAACAAACCATCTTAGTTCTGCCCCGGTGATGAAATATCAGCTGCCAGGCGGTGTACAGCAGGCGGTGCTTACCTCAGGTAATGTACTCGGACCTGGAGACCAACAGCACCACACAGGCTCACACTTTATATACGCTGTCGTGGCAACTGTTCTGCTGTCGGGATAAACCCACTGTGAAGGGGAGCAAGCCAATACCTCTCAATCCCAAAGATTCAATTAGATTTTGGATGGATAGATAGACAGACAGACAGACAGACAGACAGACAGACAGACAGACAGACAGACAGACAGACAGACAGACAGACAGACAGACAGACAGACAGACAGATAGATAGACAGACAGACAGATAGATAGACAGACAGATAGACAGACAGACAGACAGACAGACAGACAGACAGACAGACAGACAGACAGATAGACAGACAGACAGACAGACAGACAGACAGACAGACAGATAGATAGACAGATAGACAGACAGACAGACAGACAGACAGATAGACAGACAGACAGACAGACAGACAGACAGACAGACAGACAGACAGACAGATAGGATCTTCATTTAGTAAACTATGGTCCCGTTTACAATCATACAGATATAAAGCACATTGGTTTCCTCTGGTTACAAAAACACCAAGATGCTGCTGGACAAAATGCCAAAGTCCAACACGGCAGCTCACAAACAAATGGATGACGTCACAGTGGTTGACACTTTTTTATTGTTGTTTATTTCTTATTGTGATAAAATACTTTTTGTTAATCAGGTTTTTACGACACATATCTTGCGTATGGGCAGATGTGAAGGCGAAGAACTGCGAGCCTGTAATTCTTGGTTGTGAAATCATCCACGACCTGATTCTTACTGTGGCTTCACTCTGCAAATCAGATACCTCTTCAGATACCCCCTGAACATTTTGTCTCGTACGCCGTAGATGATTGGACTGATGGACCGGGGCAGAATCTGGACTATGATATAAGTAGCAAAGAGGCAGTCAGTGTAATTCTTAGGAAACCATTGCCGGAGAGCCTGTTTTAACAGTGGCTCTACGTACGTGGCCATACACAACAGGACCTGAAACCCGTGGAGGAGGATTGTGTTTCTGGCCTTCTTAGCATCTTTGCTAGCTGTTTTAGCAGTGAACATTATTCTGAAGTAGGTGTAAAAGATGATGAGCCAAACTATGACCAGATAAATAATATAAGTGGTATCTCTTTTCTTGAGGATGTGGGGATTTCGAAAGGCGGTTTCCCTGAGGCAGAACACTCTGGAGTGGAAGAAGTCCAGTGGCTCTGTGGCCAAGGTGATGAAAAGATCAGGAAGTGCTGACAACATGCTGGTCGCCCAGATTAAACCAATCAGCATCAAAGTCCTCCTGACGGTGCAGATCTGCACGTGGCGAAGAGGGAGGCTGATGGCGACGTAGCACTCGACCGCCATGCAGGCCAGGTTCAGAGGGGTGTTTTCAGTGGTGAACAGAGCAATCAGGATGAAGGTGCAGCAGACGGAGACGCTGAATTTGTAGATGGTGTAGCTGATAACGAACAGGGTGACGGTCAGCGTCATTTGGATCATGTCATTGACGACCAGGTGAATGAAAAGGATGTAGCGAGGATTCGTGTAGAAGATCTGGAAGGAATAAAATAAATATGTTTTTATGAAGTAAATGATTTAAAATGAAAACGTCTTACTATGCGTGTGACCAGAGCTGCAGATGATTCATTGAATGATTTCTATTTATACTCGTGAAAGGATTATCACACCTGGTGTTTGCAGAAGGTGTGAATGAGACCTGCATTGATGTAGTTGATGGAGATGCAGAGAACCACAACAATCACATTCTTGGCCACAGCTTTGGTGAAGGAGTCTCTGTACTCGATGACCACGGTCACGTTGGAGGATAACGAGTTCATCTCTTGACGTCTGAAAAGAAGAGATGAATATTCATTACTTATAAGTAAATATTTTCCATTCCTAATTATATGACCCTAACATATGTATATAAATACATTAAATGCATGAATACAATTACATTATAAATACTGTGCATGTGTCCCTTTTATTTAAATATGTAAAAGTCTCACTGAGATTAAAACCTCTTCAAGAGTCACCTGCCGGAGAGAGCAGCATAAACTCAAATTAATATTCAGTCGATATGCAAATCAACGTCATGGACTAAAATCCAGCGATGATGCATTAACACGTAAACAGTTTCTCATTATTTTGCTCAATAATTCCAGTGAGAATGTCGGATGGGCCCATGTCTCTACTCTTTGAAATTCACTTCATCCAAATGATCCTGGCTCTGAACCTTTCAGATGCTCATGAACATCATCTCAGGGAAAAGGGGCAAGTTATTTCAAAACTTCTTTGTAGTGTAGTTGCGTATTGTGAGTCACAGGGAGAGTCATCTGTATTGTTCTCTGCACACATACACACAGGCAGGAGCCAGCAGAGGAGGCTTTGATAGAGAAAAGCCAACCAATACAGAAGTCTGCAGACGTACAGAGAGGGCGACCTAGCAGCAGCATGCAGAGAACTCTGCTGAACAAGATTACCACAGACTTTAGTAAAACCTAAAACACAGTGGTATCAAACTGCCGTTGAATCTGTGGTGGTGGTGTTTTCATAAAGAGCAGATACTGTAAACCAGTCAAGATAAAACGTTCTGATTAATAATAACCAAGCACTTTCCAAACCTGTATAAAACCGGGTTCACTCATTAAACTGCATTCTCTTCTTATCATTCATGTGAGTTTCATCGACCCGTGTCAACATCTGTCAGCAGGAAAGAAAAGAACGACAAAGAAATAAACCACAAGAATAAAAACACACACAAACAGGCGTGTGTGGGTGAAAAGACACATCTGCAACAAACCATCTTAGTTCTGCCCCGGTGATGAAATATCAGCTGCCAGGCGATGTACAGCAGGCGGTGCTTACCTCAGGTAATGTACTCGGACCTGGAGACCAACAGCACCACACAGGCTCACACTTTATATACGCTGTCGTGGCAACTGTTCTGCTGTCGGGATAAACCCACTGTGAAGGGGAGCAAGCCAATACCTCTCAATCCCAAAGATTCAATTAGATTTTGGATGGATAGATAGACAGATAGACAGACAGACAGACAGACAGACAGACAGACAGACAGACAGACAGACAGATAGACAGATAGACAGACAGACAGACAGACAGACAGACAGACAGACAGACAGACAGACAGACAGACAGATAGATAGACAGATAGACAGACAGACAGACAGACAGATAGATAGACAGATAGACAGACAGACAGACAGATAGATAGACAGATAGACAGATAGATAGACAGATAGACAGACAGACAGACAGACAGACAGACAGACAGATAGGATCTTCATTTAGTAAACTATGGTCCCGTTTACAATCATACAGATATAAAGCACATTGGTTTCCTCTGGTTACAAAAACACCAAGATGCTGCTGGACAAAATGCCAAAGTCCAACACGGCAGCTCACAAACAAATGGATGACGTCACAGTGGTTGACACTTTTTTATTGTTGTTTATTACTTATTGTGATAAAATACTTTTTGTTAATCAGGTTTTTACTACACATATCTTGCGTATGGACGGATGTGAAGGCGAAGAACTGCGAGCCTGTAATTCTTGGTTGTGAAATCATCCACGACCTGATTCTTACTGTGGCTTCACTCTGCAAATCAGATACCTCTTCAGATACCCCCTGAACGTTTTGTCTCGTACGCCGTAGATGATTGGACTGATGGACCGGGGCAGAATCTGGACTATGATATAAGAAGCAAAGAGGCAGTCAGTGTAATTCTTAGGAAACCATTGCCGGAGAGCCTCTTTTAACAGTGCCTCTACGTACGTGGCCATACACAACAGGACCTGAAACCCGTGGAGGAGGATTGTGTTTCTGGCCTTCTTAGCATCTTTGCTAGCTGTTTTAGCAGTGAACATTATTCTGAAGTAGGTGTAAAAGATGATGAGCCAAACTATGACCAGATAAATAATATAAGTGGTATCTCTTTTCTTGAGGATGTGGGGATTTCGAAAGGCGGTTTCCCTGAGGCAGAACACTCTGGAGTGGAAGAAGTCCAGTGGCTCTGTGGCCAAGGTGATGAAAAGATCAGGAAGTACTGACAACATGCTGGTCGCCCAGATTAAACCAATCAGCATCAAAGTCCTCCTGACGGTGCAGATCTGCACGTGGCGAAGAGGGAGGCTGATGGCGACGTAGCACTCGACCGCCATGCAGGCCAGGTTCAGAGGGGTGTTTTCAGTGGTGAACAGAGCAATCAGGATGAAGGTGCAGCAGACGGAGACGCTGAATTTGTAGATGGTGTAGCTGATAACGAACAGGGTGACGGTCAGCGTCATTTGGATCATGTCATTGACGACAAGGTGAATGAAAAGGATGTAGCGAGGATTCGTGTAGAAGATCTGGAAGGAATAAAATAAATATGTTTTTATGAAGTAAATGATTTAAAATGAAAACGTCTTACTATGCGTGTGACCAGAGCTGCAGATGATTCATTGAATGATTTCTATTTATACTCGTGAAAGGATTATCACACCTGATGTTTGCAGAAGGTGTGAATGAGACCTGCATTGATGTAGTTGATGGAGATGCAGAGAACCACAACAATCACATTCTTGGCCACAGCTTTGGTGAAGGAGTCTCTGTACTCGATGACCACGGTCACGTTGGACGATAACGAGTTCATCTCTTGACGTCTGAAGATCTGATGACAGAGAAAACATTACAGTTATAATATCGTAAGTGCTGTACATTCTAAAAACATAGCATAGCATAACATAACCCTAACCCTAATTATACGTTTTAATACAATATAAGCTTCCAAACTTAAATCATTATCATGTCCTGTTAGAGAATCACATTATGACAGTGAGTCAGATCCGCTACATGATATTTAAGTGGGATCACGAACACTATTTAGTTTTTATTCGGAAAGTAATTATCTATCCAAATTCAACACAAGGCTCAATATTCAGTAAATAGATTCAATTCTAACAAACAGGTTTCACAATGAAGTTATTTATATGAACACAATCATTGTTTGTTATTCAATTTTTGAAATGTTATCTTTAAATATGCAAATAATCATTTAATGAGAACATTTAAATACAAACAGAAATCAGCTCATTGGTTGAAGGAGTTTGTTCAAAATTCTTATTTCTTATAAAATCTTATTTGCTTTCTTGAGTCAAAAGTCTTGACAGTGGATATTTTGTGCATCTCTTTTTATCACTCAATTAATAAAAAAATACAGTGAGAATAAAATACTCTAATAAATAAGATAAGTGAATATATGAACAAACATCTCAGTAAAAACATATATATACATAACAATATATAACAATATAAATATATAATATATATATATATAGATGATAGATTGTGTCAAACAAATATCTAAATGTCTAAATGTTGCATTTGTCTGAAAGAAAACATGGAAGCAAAAATAATCCAAAATATAAAACTTGACGAGTGCATAAAAAACCATGTCAGCGAAGGAAGCGTTTCACCTTTAAACTACTCAATCACCTGAAGATGTAAATTAAAAGTTGAGAACGTTAATTTCTTCTCAACAGGAAGAAAAATATGTTGGCTCTTCACCTCAGGATCAGGGCATCAGCCTGAAAGATACAGATTTCAGTGAATTAATTGAAATATTACAGTTATTAATTAATATTTTGCAGTAATGAACCAAAATGAACATTAACTTGTTTAATAATTTTCACTGTGTTCTCTTTGTCTTTTACGATTTTGCCTTAAAAACAAGATGATTAAGAATTAATAATCTATTATAATATATTAACAAGGTCTTTTTAAACAGCATCTGCATAAACATTTGCTTTCAGTCATTTCTCCTTTTTCAAATAGTTTATATCTGAGGTTTGAGGAGTCTGAGGAGACTCGGTCGTGATCAGGGACTCGAAATAAACAATATCCTGCAAAGAGGAAAGATTCCACGTTAAACTAAAGGAAATACACCAGTAAAACCACAAAGTAGCCTGTGTAAGCACGTCTTCAGAAACAGGACAACGTACAGGACAGCTCACAGCTGTCCTGTACGTTGTCCTGTATGTAGGAACAGGAATAAGGAAGAACATGACATTATTGTTTCATTAATCAAATACATCACCTCAGTCGCTGCATATCATCACCAACACTGGTGCTTCAGAGACACTCGGAGGTTATATGTTGTGTGGTCAGCAATCATCCAAGGAATTGTGTGTGTGTGTGTGTGCGTGTGTGTGCGTGTGTGTGTGTGCGTGTGTGTGTGTGTGTGTGTGTGTGTGTGTGTGTGTGTGTGCGTGTGTGTGTGCGTGTGTGTGTGTGTGTGTGTGTGTGTGTGTGTGTGTGTGCGTGTGCGTGTGCGTGTGTGTGTGCGTGTGCGTGTGTGTGTGTGTGTGTGTGCGTGTGCGTGTGCACAAAGATGTTCAATATGTTTGTGTATCTGTGTATTAATGGGAAATCATAAATTCTCCAGCGACTCAAACACAAAGCACTGGACGGGTCCTGGGAGTTTAGGATTAGAGTTGGTGTTTATTGTTAGGTGCAGGGCAGTTGGGGGGGGCGCGTCACATGTCAACCGGACCTGATAGTGATAATCACTTTGTGGTTAGCGGGCCGACACCTTGTGTCTCGCTGGCCTCCTCCTTCTCTCCTCGCTCCAGCATTGAGCTTCGACTGTGTCTGAGGTCAGCTGGACTCTGGTCATAGGTTCACTTCCCCACCTTCATGTGTCAGTCATGTCCCATAAGATGTGATACTGAGTCTTTGTGATGTTTAGTTTGGTCAGTGATGCTTCACACTCACCTTCAGCACTCGGTGGTGGCACCAGTGACAGTGACCATTCCACAGGATCACACTTTTCAGATTCAGGTTCATCTATGAATATATAGTTAATCTCCTCAAGCAACTCCTCCACTTCTCAGATGTTTTCAGTGTCTGTCTGTCAGCAGGATTCAAACTACTGAGCCTGTATATTATTTATATCTATGGGTCACATTCACATCCATACAAACTTTGATAATGTTTAATATGTTCGAACATTACGATGACGAGGCCTCGTAATGTTTCAGGGAGTCAGCTCTGTCTGTTGAGATATTTTGTTCTGAAAAGGTCAAAACTCTTAACAGCGTTTAATGACCTCATCACAGGCTCTTCTCTTCTCTGCTTCCTTCCTTTAGAAACACTTTCTCCAGTAAACTTTCTGTCTTCACAACTTTGTTTCCATAAGAACAACCTCCGGGATCTGCTGACATTTAACTCTCTGTGTGCTGCAGGACATAGAGCCTCCTTCTCATCAGAGCTCGTTAGGCCCTCATGGTAAAGGTCATACACACTGGGGCAGCTCGTTAAGCACACTCACACACACACACACACACACACACACACACACACACACACACACACACACACACACACACACACACCATCAAAGGGATTTATTAGATGTGTCTTCTGAGAGAGTTTCTCATCATCATCATTAAAGAGGAGCTGTTTTCCTATCTGTGATCATTAGGAGGATCATTTACCTAAATAGCTTTTGTAAGAAATGGATAAACAAGTTGCTCAGTGGAGAGGAGTCGATTAAGGGACATTAACGAGGTGTTCTGAAACAACAAGCCGCTCTCAGTGGACGTGCTCTTTGGTCACATCAGATGGAAATCCACACGGAGGCTGAGGACGCTGTTGTTTCTCACTCGTCTGACTCGCTGCAGAAACAATATTTTGCATCTTTGAAACATTTACAGCTAATTTAAATTCCTTTCTTTTGTCCTCAGTTTTTCAAACTAAAACTTGTTTTTTTTCATTTAAAACCAACATTTTTACAAACCATGTCACTAATATTTTAAAACAAAGGTTATAAGAAATAATGATCCCAACACCTGGGTCCAATATTATCTGCCATTTTGAAGTGGTTAGTAAATAATTATAGACGATTTATAATCAGATTTTAATCTTCAGGTTCATCAGTAATGTAAACAGAAATGTGCTGTTACTTTGTGTTGATTGTTAAGAAAAGGAAAGAACCCGTCAGAACCAACATGTCTCGTGTCTCAGTCCGTGGAGAACATGTGTTTAAGGTCATCGTCAGTAACGACGCTCTGTGTCTGGAAGCAGGAAGTGATCCCCACGGAGCTGCTCTTCAAACCAGGATCCCAGAGGGAAGAGTTTCACTCACTAACATGTCCGACCTTTTATAATATGAAGTAAACTTAAAGCCACTGGGGACCCTCTGAGGAAAACAAGGCTTTGACATCTGGGTACTTACAGCAGTTCATCATCATCATCATCATCATCATCATCATCATCATCATCATCAGAGGTGCAACCAGGAAAAGTTCAGTAAAAAGTCTGTTGACTTCGTTTAAACAGCAATAATCTGACTGTTGATCTTATTTAGAATAAGATATTATTCCATTTATGTTTACATGTTATAACATTACGTCTTCTACTTGTTTACGCTCAAACTCAGGTCATGTGTCGTCATCGGTTTGTAGCTGTTGTCTGTTGAAGTCCAACAGGAGTTAAGACGTCACGTAACGAGACTAAGGACAGAAGACACGTCTACATTCTGAGTTTGACCTTATTCAGGTTAAAGTGATCAGAAAATGCTGTTTACTTGTCAGTGTCTTATTCAGACTAATGTCTTCATCTGGTTAATATCAGACTATTGGTTCCATGTGAACGTGTCGAGTGTCTTGTCCAAGGAGCCGGAGTTGAACCACCAACCTCCAGGTTCATGGATGACAGGCCTCAGTCTCCTGGGAGGGAGTTTTCAACTGCTGTGTTGAAACTACTGGAAGTGTGTGTAGTTTGATACAGACAGTATTTCATACTGAGAGCCGGCAACAAGGAAATATCATAAGATCTTAAAAAGGTGGAGCTTATAAACCCTGGGGGGGGGGGGGGATTAACGATTCACCAGAAAAATATAACAAAGTAAAGTTATTAGAAAATATACAAAAACAAAACAGGTGATTCAAATATAGAGGAGAATAAATTTATGGTCGTCTTTGTTTTATACAACATTGCAAGAGTTAGAAAATCGACCATTGTCATATGAATTAATTAGTAATGAATTAATCACACGCTTCCCAATAACTGACTGATTTCAATTCATTATTCAACAAACATGTGGAGACTGTTGTTGGATGAAATGTAGAAAGTGCCGAGTGAAGAAAAGAATGATTTTACGTAAGAAAGGTCATTTATTCAGAGTAAAATACTGATTATAATAATATGAACACCTCAATCAACACCAGACCACAGCTCCAGTGAAACGTTACACTTCCCTTTGTTTCACTACGAAGTCCAACAGGATTTAAAAATGAATTTTCTACCTGGAAAGCAAAAAACCATGACGTAAGAAAAATGGGAGTGGTAACAACATTTCATTTTACTAACTCCCCCCCCCCTCGACTTCTTTAATCACTATTCTACTGTTGGTAAAAAAAATGCTATAAATACATCATATTTAACAAACCATACAAAACAGATCAAGTATAAATAGGGAACTAACAGAAGCAGATGGATGGTTGGTGACTGTTGAAAACTGCTGCTCATGGTTTTCTTTTTATGTTTATATCTGATATCTACATCGATTCCATCAAGTTCACAAAGATACCGACACATCAATGGTCCTGTTTGTATGTGATGATGTACGATGATAGATAGATAGATGTCTGGAGGATATCTCTGATTGTTGGATGACACATGGAAACTGTAGGTTGGCACAAATATGCATTTAAATCAACACTATGCAACGTTTCTACCTGAAAGCAGCAGCTTGGTTAAAGTGAGTCTGATGTGTGAGTGTGAACAGGAGAACGTTTCCTCCTTCTCTCCCTGAGCGTCTGTTCTCTGTGACTCTGCTGAGTGGGTTCCATCTCCTGTGAGAAGAACTGACTGAGTCACAGCTTCAACTGTCACAACCAGCTGCAGGTGAAGAGTGAAGCTGAACTGAGATCAGTTAGAAACACTCTGAAGTTATTAACAACCAGAGTTTATCTCCACTGTTCAGCAGGAAACTGTTAAATATGAAGATTTGTTACAGCAGCAGCTCTTCAGGTTCAGGAAGCCGAGGATTGTGGGTAATATTTCAGACATCATGTGTCATCGCTCAACACACAGAGCCAAACAGTCAATCACCACATGTGGCTGCAGGGGGCGCTGTTGGTCAATAAAAGTTGCATAGTGTTGCTAATATTCATCTATTTCATACAAACATTTATTTTGAATCGTAGATTGTTGTCGCTGTTGTCTTTTAAAGGCAATAAGTGTACAAATGATTTATTTTGTGGCATCTATACCAGAAAAGTGAATCCTAATCACAAGCTGTCAGATAAATGTCGTCCTCATCAACGTGAAGATCAGCAGATCTACTGAAGGCCCCCAAGGCTTCGTGAAAAGACGGGATGGTCCATTGATTAGAAGGGATTTCTGATTCCTGCTCTAAATGATCTCTCCAGGACGTGCCCTCCTCTTCCTCCTCTTCCTCACTCTGTCCGTCTTCCTTTGTGGCGTCCTGGTCACTTCCTGGTGAGAAGCTGGTTCTCCAGCTGCTCCAGACGAGCAGTCATCCCAGCCAGTGGGCAGTTGGTTAAGGAATAACAAACACATACATGAGTACAGATATTTGTCACTTTACAAATTCAGACTTATTGATTTTCAGCAGCAGAAAAACCTTGAGTCAAAGAAACATCATCTAACTGGTTTATATCGACCCAGTTTCTGACACATTCGATACCAGTTGGATGAATTTCTATATGGTTGGTAAGTGTAATACATTTATATCTGGCTTTTCTCTTCTTTCTTCTTAATGACCACCACCAGTGCCTCTATGTCCTTCACACATCATTCACACTGATGGAACAGCTGCCGGGGACAACAGGCATCGTTTCACATGGTCACAAACCTCAGTTTACTCTCTAATATCAGAGCAGGTATTTGTTTTTTAAAGGATATGTTTCTGTGTGAGCTGCTCCAGGCTGCTCATGGTCGCCTGCTGGAACTCCACCAGACTCTCACAGGCACACGGGTCCTTCACCTCGATCTCCCCCTGACTCTCCTCTGCACACACGTCAGTACCATCATCCACATGGACGCACATGTCACCGTATGTTCACCGGTTCTACTTTCACTTCATGATACGATCGTTAGTCACTTTAACTATTTGACCTTCACTTCACCACATCTGTCTCGATGCTGCAGTGACTGGTCACTTATGAGGAAACACTGCTGCAGTTTACATGTGTTTCAGGGCTAAATCATGATTTAGCCTGAATGTTCCTGGGACCAACTGAAAACTTAAATACTTGAAAACAAAGTTAAAAACATTCTCTTGTTTAAATGTGGAATAAGGTTCAGCTATTAATATATAGTTATTCTCCCAACTGTCATGTCGCACCTTTGCCAGTAGATGGAGCCAAACAACAAGATATTAAATTACCCTGCCGGCATTATCTTCTTCTTCTTCTTCTCTGGGAATGGTTTCACGTTTGAATTTAAAAACAGAGGATGTAGTTTTTACATGTTTGAGTAAAATATACAGTATGAAAAGTTGAGCTGATCCATTCAGACTTTTGCCAAATTAAAAATGTTGAATGTCAAAAAAGAAAATGTCCTCATTGTCACAACCAAATATACAGCGCTCGAATAGAGAATTTAAAATTAAGTAAAACATACAAATAAATGCACATCTTTTCTGAATTGTTAATTCTATAAAATAAAACATTTGATATTGGCAAACAGATAATAAATGTGTGGTGTTGTGTGTTGTGTTTGTCGTGGGGCTCCTGTACATTGTCAAGACGCAGCGTCCTCAGTGGAGGATTGTACCTGGACAGACGTTCAGCTTGAGGTTCTCAGCGATGGTGCTGATGGCCGTGAAGTCGGTGGTGTAATAGAAATGTTTCTCCACGGGTTCGGACGCGATTTCACGAAGCTCATCCTCTACAGCTTTTCCCACGCCCACAGCGTACATGGTGATGCCTGCGTACGTGCACACAAAGACCGTTCATCTGCAGCAACTCATCAACAGAACCAGAGAATAGACCGTAGATCTGCATTGACCCTCTCACCGCTCGAGTCTTACCGGCTTCTTTGGGCATCTTGGCGAACTCAGTGATGTCGTCCTGGGAGCGTCCGTCTGTGAAGACCAGTCCGATGCGGGGGATGTTGCGGCTGGCGGGACGAGCGCCCTCGGCCTCGGAGAAACTGTTCTCCAGCATGTGTTTCAGGGCCAGACCCGTCATTGTACCTTTCTCCATGTACTCAACCTACACAGCCACAGAAATGAGTGGACAGGGATTTTTTAGTATCAACCCACCGTGACGTCACCCGTTGGTTTGTGAGCCGCCATTTTCAAGAGTTTGGCATTTTGTCCAGCGCCATCTTGGTTTTTTGAAACCTGAAGTAACCATATTTGGGGGGAGCAGGGGGCGGAGCTCCACTTCCACACTGGCTCCTCCTTCTGGACCTGCAGTCTACAGGTCTATGACTCTCACTGAAGTTGGGTTAAAACTTTTATTTGAACTCTGTAATGATAATTCAAATGATCACACTCTCTTTACGTCGCTCCAGAGTGAATGGCTGGTTCTCAGGATGCTTTTTAATACTTTCTCCACACGGAGTCTGACATGAAAACATTAAACTGAAGATAACAAACGCAGGTTTACCTTCATGACTGCAGCTTTGATCTCATCAGCAGAGTGGTACATGTTGAGAGGAAACTCTGTCCTGACCCGGCTGGAGTACTGGACCAGACCCACTCTGGTGCCGTGAGTGGACACGTCCAGGGAGTCAACAACCTGAGACACAGCCGGAGGAGGAGGAGGAGGAGGTGAGGGACATTCACCTGACACACACACACACACACACACTTTCCTGCAGGGAGTGGCTGGTGGCGCTTCGTGTGTTAATTTAAGTCAACAGAAGGAGACACTGGAAACGGAGACAGAGGTAACTTCTGTGTTGCACCTCTGGAGATAGAACTTGGTGAATACAGGGTTACATCCACTTCCTGTCAGTAACAACTCGTCGTCGCTCCAACAAAAGAAAGTGTCTAATACACAATGATGTCATTGTACTGCTCATTGTCAACATGAAAAAGAACCGAACCTGGTTGACGAACTTTTTGACCAGCTCAAAGTTCTGAGGGCGGACGCTCTTGGAGCCGTCGATCAGAAGCACCAGGTCGATGTTGGCAGACTTGCAGGCTGAAGAAGAAAGAGACAGAGACTTTGCTTTCAGCTTGAGGGAAACTTGAAGGAAACACTTTGTTATATTATGAGAAAAAGTCCTGTCGTCTGTTAAAATGAGGAAAACGAACGACCATAATACTCCATCATAGAAATGCCTCTTTTACATAAATGCCGCTGCCATCATATTAAAGATATTGATATTGACCCAGTATCTTATATAGTAAAAACTGTAACATCTGGAAACCTGTGGATGTTTGTTTCTGTTTCTAGTTGCTATCACAGTCGTCTGCCAGGCGACTCCAGCAGGAGCTGCCACGAACCTCCACAGGAAGTCACTGGGTCACAGGCAGGCTTCACTGGGCCCCCCCAGAGGAAAAGAGAATTCTACAGAAGATTGTTCTTCTCTGTTCCTCGCAGAACAAACTGCTTTTAACATCAGTATGAGATTCAGGTCATTATCCTCATCCATCTTCACTCCAGCTCCTGGGAAGTGAACCCTCCTCTCTATCTGACTCTGAAGATAACCTGAGCTCTTGATGGTTTTTCCATTCAGTGAAGCTCATCTTCAGTGTGAGCTCAGCAGCAGAGTGAACACAGTGATCGCTCGCCTCTCTCAGCAGATACTTGGGTTCATTTCTGTTAAATCCAGTTCCATTTTTCCCGGGTCTCAATTTCTGAAATGGTCTAGAATTCAGATTTTTGAATTAAAAACAAAACACGTTAAGATATCACGTGCTCCTTCTCAAACGACATTTAGTTAGGTCTGAATTATGATAACGTTCATATTCCACTACTTCTGTCTCACTTTGTGAGTCGTACTGTCATCGAACTTAATTCTGTTTGGTAAATGTTCAGGCCTGACGTCAACTTTCATTCTATCACGCTTTACTTGTTGACTTCTTTTGGTGGCATGTGTAGTTTGTAATGTGCCTGTGTGTGGTGGGTCTTTCCCAGTGATCAGTGTCCCTGCATCTGTCTCCTGCAGTGCTCCTTCATGGTCCTGCAGGACCCACAGGACCTCCCCCCCCTGTCTGAGACGGAGCTGTCCCGGGCTCGGACAGACTCCTAACACTCTCACATGCTGCAGGTGATGAAGAGGGAGTGGACTCACTGCCGCAGCTCTTGCCGTCCTCCTGCAGCAGCTGCGCCTCTGGACAGACACAGTAGTAAGATCCAGGAGTGCTGACACACTGGTGCTCACAGCCGTGCTCCACGGTGCTGCACAGGTCCATGTCTGCAGACACACAGTTTGATAACACAAAGTTACACCTGCACAGACACACACTAAACTCCGACAACACGGCTGCAGGATTAAAAGAATCTTTATTTATCAGCTGTTTGAGGGTTTAGAAAACATTGCATCATGTCAGCGAGTAAAGAATTGAAGGCAACAACAGGAAGCTTGGTGTGTGTGAGTCTGTTGTTCACTGACTTGTGCAGGTCTTCTTGTCCTTGTTGAGTTTGAATCCTTTGTTGCAGTCGCAGGTGAAGGTGCCGGGTGCACTAATGCAGATCTGTTCACAGTCGTGTTTCCCCTCAGCACACAGGTCAATGGCTACACACACACACACACACACACACACACACACACACACACACACTAAATGCAACGACCAAAACAATATATACATATATAATAAATATATTGAATTTATTTTAAAGTTAATTCACTAGAACAAACAAAAAGAGGAACTAATCTGATGACCAGAGACTCGGCTGCACTTTAATTTATCTGTTTCTTAGAAGTTAAAACAGAAAGTCACTGAGTCATTTAACATCTGATCACTTCTCTTCCACTTGAGAAGAAGGATACAGGGGTAAGAGTGTGTCATGTGATAGATGGAGTGTATGTTTGTTGATGTGTGTGTAGACACGTGTGCATGCGTGTGAGGGCCTGACTGACGTGTGCAGGTCTTCTTGTCCTCGTTGAGTGTGTGTCCTTCTCTGCAGTCACAGCTGAAGACGCCCGGTGCGCTTTCACAGATTTGTTCACAGTCGTGTTTCCCCTCAGCGCACAGGTCAATGGCTAAATGACACACGCACATTTACACACACAATGAGTTAAAGTGAGTGAGTGTGTGTGTCTGTGTGTGTGTGTGTGTGTGTGTGTGTGTGTGTGTGTGTTTTGAAGACATTGTCCATTTTACACTTTGATCTAATGGAACGGAACTCTGTCTATAGTTTCTACACTTATATACAAAACCGTTGGCAGAACTTTTTATTAGCCCAGACATGTTGCCTTTGCAGCTGCATCTCTGTAAGTCGTAACTACCTCGTGAGCGCCCCCTACAAACAGGAAGTTGTGGAGTGGAAGTTTTTCCTATATTAGAAACTTTTTATTAAAACATTGCTCCCGTGTTGACCCCAAAATAATATTTGGGTTTTTAGATTAAAGTTTTCTAAATAAGGCTGAAAAAGAAACGATGAAGGTCAAATATTAAAACCTGTTCAATCTCTCGTGCGTCTCATTCATAACCTCTGAATGATCCATTTTATTCAAATGTAAGATGTAAACCAGGTGTTTTCAAACAGCGGTTCCAGCAGGAATGCAACAATCCATTCTTCAGAATGCTTTACACAGTGCTGCTGTGGTATTTGTGTTAAATGGACGACACGATTACATGTTGTGTTGCTGCTGCTTTGAAGGTTCGTACGGCTTCATTTCCAAAGGTTGTAAATTGTCCTCATTTCTCAGTTTTCTGTCAGTAAGATGTTAAACTGCAGCTGTTGCTGTGGAGCTGAGGCTGAGGCGTCATGAATGTGTACAAACATGTTGGCTGCATGTGTTCTCATGCACACAACATGCGTGTTTGTGGGGACAGGACGAGGCTGTAGACATGCTCTTGATGTGCGTAGCAGGAGGAAGAGAGATCACCAACATGTTCTTGAAAAATGGCAGATTGAGTTGTAATCTGGTGGCGAAGACAACACACAACAGTCAAACGTTCATTTTTAAGTGAAGTGAGAAAAGCAGGCGGTGAACCGCCGTGGTTACATGTCACGAGGGTCATTTCCTGTGAATACACAACGACCATGTTTGATTTGGAACAACACTGCTGTGTTGAACCTCGTGCACTGCTGCGAGTTTCCTGTGCACACAGTGACTGACGTTTGAGAAACGGTGTCGCCACCATCACGTGCCAGTTAACAGCCAATGACTTTGTAAAAAAGACAGCTCCCAGAAATGAAGCCAAAACATCTGGATCGCCTGTATCTGAGTATCTCTAATTTTTGTACAGAGGGAGGAAGTGGAAACACTTTCTAATCACATTCCCACAAACTTTCAGCGAGCATAGAACTGAGCAGGTCGATTTTGTTGTGTCTTCACCTGCCTTCATTAGCGATCTGTGATTTCGGGTCTCGTGCTTGCTCTACTTACCCTGGCAGGTCTTGCCGTCGTCCAGCAGCCTGTAGCCCTCGTTACAGCGGCAGTGATAGCCGTTGAGCACACTCACACACTCGTGATCACAACTGTGGTTCCCAAACGAACAGAAGTCGATCACTGAGGGGAGGAAAGCAGCGAGGGCATAAGCAGCAGAGCGAACAGCGGCAAAACAAGTGTGTGTGTTTGTGTCTATGCTCCTGTTTCTCTCACATCTGATCTCACCCCCAACCAGTAACTGAATAAAACTCCTTTTGTTGTCGGAGTCCGAGCAGGTCTGTACGGGTCTATGAGGATGTAACAGCACGTAAGATATTCCAGGGTTTAGCAGGTAGCAGGTAACGTTTGACGGATGTAGACGTGTCTGGATGATTCTTTTACTGTGAGAAGGAACATAGCACAAACTCCCACTCAGCTTCATGAAGCAGCAGAGAAATCAGCAGCTTGTGAAGATCAGAATCCGTTTCAGCATGAACGAACATGACGTGAACACTGAGTTTGACAGCTGATAGACAAGCGCTGTTATTTACCTCCGACAGGACGGTTATGTTTGTGTATTTGTTTGCTTGTCGGCAGGAAAATACTAAACTGAGTGGCACCAAACTTGGTGCAGAAGAAACCACGTCATCGAGTTTTCACTTTCCTCAAATGTGTGAGATATTTCAACATTTTGGTTGATTTCTAAGGAAGTTTGAGACTTGATCATAAGAAACAACAAATTGATGGTGTTAAAATGTGTGTGTGTAGAATAATGCAGATTATAACAGCTGGGCCGATATATACAGGATCATCTGTGGCTCTACTGACATTCTAGTTAAAATGTTGTGTCTTTATCCATTTTAAATATTATAAAATGTATTTCAGCTTCTACACGTGTCTGTGCTTTCTGCCTTTGTGTGTGTGTGTGTGTGTGTAACTAACTTGAGCAGGTCCTCTTGTCGTCGTTCAGTGTGAATCCTTTGTTGCAGTCGCAGGTGAAGGAACCAGGGGAGCTGATGCAGATCTGTTCACAGTTGTGTTTCCCCTCAGCGCACAGATCTATGGCTGAAACACACAAACACACACACACGTCGAGAGGATAATTATCATTAAATGTGCATTGAATAAAACGTCTGTTTACAAACCAATCGCCCACTTGGTGATGACGACAGGACGTACGTATGTCAGACGGCCATTTTGTTTGGTTTATATATTGTGAAACCAATCAAACTGATTTCTATTTTGTGTACGTGTGTGTTAGTGTGTGTTAGTGTGTGTGTGTGTGTGTGTGTATGTGTTTGTGTGTGTGTGTGTGTGTGTGTGTGTGTGTGTGTGTGTGTGTGTGTGTGTGTGTGTCTGTTAGTGTGTCTCACCTGCACATGTCTTCCCGTCGGCCTTCAGTGTGTATCCAGGCAGACACACACAGTGGTAGGAGCCAGGTGAACTCTCACAGATGTGTTCACAGCCGTGATCTGACTCCAGACACAGATCAACACCTGCAGCAGAGACCGTGTTTGTACTTGAGGTGAAAATAGGGATTTATCAGGAATTTCTCATCTCATAGGTTCAAAGTGTTTTATGAGCTTTAATGTGGTATTTGAAAACTGAAGGTTGAGGGTTTTACTCCAGTAAAGTGAACATCACACTCACATTAAACTTAAAAAGTTTGTTCTTTTCACTCGATGGTGATGTTGTTTCATTTCCCTGCAGTCTTACCACAGAGCTTGTCCTGGAACTGGAGTCCAAACTGGTGAATCAGGTCGAAGGACTCCACCAGGAAGACGTGGTCCTCAAATGGCGGGGATGCCATGGCCCTCAGTGATGTCATGTCGGCCCTGGCCACGCCCACAGCGTAGATCTCGATGCCTTTCTCTCTGGCCTCCGCCGCCACCTCTGCCACGCGGTCCTGAGGACGTCCATCTGTCACAATCACGACCACGTTGGGGACCTGAGGGGAAGAAAACCTCCGGGTCAGAGCTGAGGTGAAGTGAGTTAAATTCACAGTGAAATAAAGACGTGAAATAAAATAATCATTGGCTGAAATGAAAAGATTTGAACTGTTCACACAAGGATCATTAAGTTTATGATAAAACCCTTGAGATTTGTACTTTATGTGACCGGGTTTTGCCTGGATGTCAGATAAGCATCCATCCAGAGTTAGAACATTTCCTGGAGACGATCGGTACCTTCGGCCTGTCTCCCTCCTCCGCGATGAAGGCTGCGTTCATCACGTATTTGATGGCGAGCCCCGTCATGGTGCCTTGAGCGAGGGGAACGATGTCATTGATGTTTTTCACCATAGTGTCCAGTTTGCTGTGCGTCTTCAGGGAGAACTCACTGCGGACCTACAGACCAGAGGTGAGAGTCCACAGACGGTATGACAGTCCACTCGAATTGATCAATATCACAGTTAAAACTGAAACATTTGCAGAGTCAGAGGGAAAAGAAAAGAATGTTAATAAAGAGAAATGACAGAAAAACAAAGTGGTTTGAAGATTTCTCTGACATCAAACGGCCCCTTTGTAAGAAAACAGCATCTTAAAAGGTCCAGAAACTCAATAATCTGACCGTACCTTCATTTACAGGGAAGTGCAAATAATTCTGACTCTGATATTCCTTCATATCTGTCGTGCGTAACAGAATTTTAAGAAATGTAACGTAATGAAACTTGCAGAAACCCTGAAAAAGTATTTTTGTAACCTGACATTTTTTAATCAGCTCTAAACAAAAGCCGTAAAATCAAATGTGCAATTGAAAGTTAAGGAAGAAGAAGAAGAAGAAGAAGAAGAAGAAGAAGCAGCAGCAGAGGATGACCTCCGTGTATCTGAACATGATGAAGATGAGGATGCTGTGTGCATCTTCGTCACCTGGCTGGAGTACTGAACCACGCCCACTCTGGTGGCGTTGGGTCCGATGTCCAGCGTGTCCAGGATGTCGATCATGAACTTCCTCATGGTCTCGAACTCGTGGGGCCTGACGCTGCGGGAGCTGTCGATGAGGAAAACCAGATCCACTGGACCGGACTTACATTTCTGATCAGGACCTGAGATCGAAATCAGTCAAATCAAAAGAGGAACTGCAGCAAAGGACTGGAGAGTGTTTCTGAATATCAGTAAAACCTTTTACAGTCATATCACTGAATATGAGCAGAATGTCTCAAGAAAATATCAAATAACACCAGTCATATCATTCAGGTCATAAAGGGTCTGTGTAGGCACCACATTGATTTGAGGATATCATATGACGTGTGTGTGTGTGTGTGTGTGTGTGTGTGTGTGTGTGTGTGTGTGTGTGTGTGTGTGTGTGTGTGTTCGCAGCAGAGGCCCTTCTCGCCCACTGGTGTATTATTCTCATGATTTATCACTTGGACTCGCTCCTCTTGTGACTTCAGCCGCCACATTACACCTGTTTTTGTGTTTAATTTTTTCTCGAGTGGTGAAACATCATCTCGGTTCAAACAGTCGTGACTGAGCTATAACATCATCTGAGGCTCGAGGTAAGTCTGTGTTTGTGGAGTCGCTTTATGAGACGGAAAAGAATGGTCTGATCCAGAGTTTCCTCAGTAAGTCACGAGAGAAGCAGCCATGTGGGATTGTTGTGGACTCCATCTTTAGTTTCAACACACGGATGTTTTTAACTGTTTTAATAAATGTGTGTGCTTCAGTGTCTGGAGGCATAATTCAAGTCAAGGACAACCTACAAATAAAAACGTCTGAAATATGGTTCACGTGCTAAAAATTAGTCCTCCTCCGCAGAAGCTTTCACAACTTGGGCTGCGACCGTTATGTCTCCATGACGGCAACAGACTGTGGTTGTCAGGTTGTCCGTCCGTCTTTCCAGTTTCTATAAACACGATGTCTCAAGGACGACTTGAGGGAATTTCCTCAAGCTTGGTGAAAAGGTGAAGATGGACTCTCGGACTAACTCAGATTTCTGAGGTCAAAGGTCGAGGTCACAGCGGCCTCACTATTGTCTCCTCCGTTTCCAAAGCTCCTTATTCCAGAATGTTCTACTTCCTGCTGTGGTCTAATCGCCAAAGTCTAATTATCTGTTCACAATATAATTAAATGAATTCTTATTTGTTTCTCTAAACGTTTTCTGATTGAAATAGGTCGATTTCGTTTCTCTTGCACAACAATGTTTTCACAACTTAAACCATTTGAATGAATCCGATGTTCTTTGTACAATTATTTCTCAGTTTGGCACTTGAGTTAAGAAGGAGGCGATAAAAAGACTTTCCTTTGTCTCTAAAGGTTTTACTTTCTGACCGTGTGGACAGACTGACCTGTCTTGGGCCTGGCGGTGGCGAGGACGACCAGGTTCAGCAGAATGAATCCACACAAAGCTCCGAGCTGCTTCATCTTCATCTTGATGACGGCTATTTCACAGACGGGCTGCGGTCACAGCTGGAATCGTCTGGATCTGGAATAATCTGTGAGGACGAGAGGTGGCAGGTGAGAGGACGTTTGTTCACTTTAAACGCTGCTGAAGTGTCCTCGAGCAAGACACAGAATTATGCATCATGACTGATTTGCTCTTATTTGGTGACACGTCATAAATATCAGTCCCTTAAACTGTTTGTGTGTCTGTTTGTGTGTGTGTGTGTGTGTACAGTCATGATAATGTCATTGATGGGTGTCATCAGCTCTACCAGCTCCGTCAGCTCTATCAGCTCTATCAGCTCTACCAGCTCTACCAGCTCCATCAGCTCCATCAGCTCCATCAGCTCTACCAGCTCCGTCAGCTCCATCAGCTCCGTCAGCTCTGTCAGCTCTATCAGCTCTACCAGCTCCATCAGCTCTGTCAGCTCTATCAGCTCTGTCAGCTCTATCAGCTCTACCAGCTCCATCAGCTCTGTCAGCTCTATCAGCTCCATCAGCTCCATCAGCTCTACCAGCTCCGTCAGCTCCATCAGCTCCATCAGCTCCATCAGCTCCGTCAGCTCTGTCAGCTCTATCAGCTCTACCAGCTCCATCAGCTCTGTCAGCTCTGTCAGCTCTATCAGCTCCGTCAGCTCTATCAGCTCCATCAGCTCTACCAGCTCCATCAGCTCTATCAGCTCTATCAGCTCCATCAGCTCCACAGGCAGCAGCAGCAGTAGCTCGGGGATAATGATCGTGTCTGGGAAGTGTTTACGTTCAGGATGGAATCCGTCTGCAGAGCGAGGTCCTTCAGGGGTTTATCTCTGTCTGACTGGCGGCCAGAGTCTGTGGTCGCCTCTGGCTCAGGTCTGAGTGTTGAGTCATCAGACGTCGCTGAGCACAAAGACTCTTTTCTCTGCGTCTCTGTTCGTCTCATTGTTTCTTCGTGGCGCTCGCTCCCTCAGAATTTCTTCGCCAACTTTCATCTCTTGCACATGTTTTTTTCGGGAGCATCTCCGTGGTCAGCGGAGCCTCAGCCAAACATTTGGAGAACATTATTCGCGCTTTACGTTTTCAGGTAATGACCTGTGTGGAACGCGTTGTCCCCAGTGTTAATAAGAGTCTCATGTAGAGTCTTATTCCTGATGAACCTTATGACCATTGACCTCAAAGTTTTGCTCCTTCCAATCCAGCAAAAAGGGATTTTTTACACAATGTTGTTTTCAGCCAGTGTCTGTGTGTGTGCGTGTGTGTGTGGTGTGTGTGTGTGTGTGTGTGTGTGAGGTAGGAGATGATATAATATAATCTCAAATCTAAAACATATGATTGAATCAAAACTTCGGTAACTGTATTAAATGCATGAGACTGTATAGGGGTTCCTAATAAAGTGCCCACTGAGTGTATAGTGCCAAAAGTGTGTGTGTGTGTGTGTGTGGGACAAAGCCTCCTCAGTATAACTCTCTGTAGCTCAGTAACCCCCCCCCCCCCCCTTTCCTGTCTCCCTCACCGTCCACTCACCAAACGACAATCTGCTGCTGGACACACACACACACACACACACACACACTGGCCCCGACAGACGTTCTATAATTATCCACAAAGAGCATCATTGAGCTCAGGCCTGATGTTTTCTCCTTAAACGTTTCATTGACGGCTGCTTCAGCTCAACAGTGTTTCTGAGCTCGGTTGTTAAATATAGAAATGAAGATCTTATTTCCTCCAATTAACTCTTCAAACAAATAAAAACCAGGTCTGGTCTCCTGCCACCTCCGGGAGAGCAGCTGAGATCCACTTCATTTATTTAACAATCACACATTGTGGTGTGAAACTCCTGCGAGAAATCTCCGCTTCATTAACGGAATTCTTTCTTGTGTCTAATCTTAAAGAAAATGTGCGTAAACAGTAAACCAGCAACCACTCGGACGTCAGGGAGTCTCTTGGCACCACATGTTGCAGCGTTAACCCCCCCCCCCCACCCTCACTCGTTAGAAAGAAGTCATAGAGCTGCAGCGGATGTTGACGTTGGCCCCGAATGTGAGATAACTACAACCAATGAAACAGTGACTGTTTCTTATAAACGACTCTCCAGGATCCAGGCAGGAAAAACGAACTGCTATGATTTCCTCCAGTTTCACTAAACTCAAAATCAGCTTTGTTTTTAACTTTCCAGCTGCTGCACAAACATCAGAAGCTTAAAGTTCAATAAATTCAAAAGCACTGGAAACATTTTTATAATGATCAGACCATTTTGTAAGTGATGCCAAAGTGTCTATATCGCCCCCTGGTGGCTGGCTGCAGAACAGGTCCTCACGCCACCTCCTCCATTTTATGAGATGGGAAATCAATTGATGGTGTTATCTTGTGTATTGTGCCACAATGAACAACAACCGATGCCACATCTGAGATGTCTCACAGTGTCCTTTGTCACTGAGGTTTATTTCAACTTCAGGCTTCAGTTATTTAAATGTGGTGTTAATTTCTGTTCTGAACAAACTAAAGTAGCAAACATAAAAAAGTCCTCTCATTTGTGTCAAGACGGAAGTGACGGGTCCAAAGGTAAGAACCAAAGTGTTGTGTTGGTTTCAGCTGCTCTGATCTCGGTTGTTTGCGTTCACTCAACAGCACACGTGGAGTTCCTGTTAGTGCTGCCCTCTAGGGAGCGGGACGTGTTAATGCATTTTGCAGATTTCCTCTGCAGCGTCTCCACATGTGGACTCGAACCTGAAGTCAGCTCAAGAGTTACTGTCCCTGACCCGACGTCACACTGAGGCCTCTGCCGAGCAGATCCTGTTACTGACTGTTTCTGCTGCTCAGTAACAATTCATGTGTTTTATATTCTGATCATCAATTCATTTATCTTTTGTCCTTAAAAATGTTGATTTCCCAGAAACCGTTTCACCCTTTTCTTTTGCCATCACTTTTAAAAGATGTTAAAGCATTTTAAATGTTGCTCTCTTGTTTTTATTGGTCGTACAAAGTTCTTCACAAAGTTCGAAGTTATTATTTTCAAACTTTTATATTCAACCAACAGTGGAAAACCCAAATGTATTATATTAACTATTGGAGATGACCTAGAAAATGTGACAAATTAAGTACAAATTATTGTTTGCTCATAATTGTTGTAGTATTTCCGCTTCAGGAGGAGTTTGTCCTTCTGTATTTGTCCCTTTTACTTTGAATTAAAATCCTGGTGTTATGTGTGATCACCTCCCACATGTGACGGATGACACATTAACCAGCGTTAAGCTGACAAAGGTCATTAGGATCCTGAACTTCAAGAGACTTCCTGGGAAAGATTTAAATAAATAGAAATTGAAGAAAACGTTGTATATTTGCACTTAAGTTTATTCTAGTAGTCTTGATTATTTTCTGTCTTTCTCATCGATAAAATGATAAATTCAGAGGTTTGCTCTTCGCTGACTGAGACCCAACATATTTCAATCAGTGGATTTCTAACTCTCTCTCTTGTTTCCTCCTCTGGCGTCCTGACATCAGACCAAAGGAAGCTCTCACAGAATATCTCCTGTCAGCTCTGGCTGAGGTTTGCAGTGAGGAGCACAAGCTGCAGCAGCGTCAGGTATGTGTCTCTGTGTTATTTGTTGCTTTCCTCCCTGGTGACTGATAGAAAACACAGAGACCTGAGTCGGAGTCCTGCTGTTTGTTTTCATCAGGTTATAATGTTGTTACCAGCCTGTGTTTCTGAAGCTGAATCACAGGAACCACAGCGAGTCTCAAGGTAAATATACAGGTTTCCTTCTTTCTTAGGGTCAAACCTTCTCTTAGAGGTCAAGTTATAGTTTCTTTATGCTGCTATTTTACTAATAGTTTTAAAATCTCATTAACCAACAGTGTCCTCTGCAGCCAAAGGCGTTAATTAATTATATTGAGTCACAATCCTACTAATAAATCAGTTGTCATGTATAAAACCCCACTGAACGCTGGATATTACCCATGATCTGCAGCAACTTCCTGGACCTGATTCTGACAATTAAAGTGACTGTCAATCAAATACATTTGTACAAAGATCTTAGTCCGTAAATCAAGAACAGACGTTCAGGGCGAGGAGTGAAAATGATGGAGGCCCCATTCTCTCTATTATATCACAGTGTAGCATTAAAATGATTATGATTATGAAGCTGTTCATTTAAGATCAAATATTTTCATATTGTTGTTGTTTCTGTGTAGTTGACAGAGGATGAGACGGCTCACGTGGAAACTGGGGCAGTTTGATGGTTTCATTCCTTGCTGGTGTCTGGAGTTTTAAACAATGTTCTGACCCTTCACATTTTAACCTGGTAATATAATAACCCTTCATACATTAACTATAATATATGAATTACTCTGTCAGAGGCTGTTTTGTGGAATTATTTAGTTTCTTTAGTATCTTCCACTAAAAATATATTATAATAAACAGGACTTTTCCAATTCCTACATGTTTACACATCAATTATCAACATTTTGAAGTGACTTAAAACCTTTTTTATCCATTTATCCAACGGGCAGGGCTCTGTTAGTGGCTGATAATAAACAAAGTGTCTTTAGGGGTGCTTTGATTCTCTTACAGCTCATGGATTATCTGTGTTTTAATAAATAGTAACATTAAATGGTGAAGAGCAGTTATTCATTACAAGAAAACAATCAGATAAATCAGATAGCGTGATGAAAAACAAAATGTTTCAGAAACGTTAAAACGCCGTCGACACACATCTGCAGTGTTTGCTCAAGAGAAAGATGTGTGTGTGTGTGTGTGTGTGTGAGAGAAACCTGCAGCTCAGCAGCAGGTGATTATCTCTTTATGCACACAGACACACACACACAGACCTGTGGTCAGATAACAGATCCAGGGATGTAGTGCAAACACACACACACACACACACACACAAAGCCTCTCTTACTGTAGATGGACTGTACGCTGCAGTGAAAACAGTCTGATCTCTGGTGAAGGTGATCAACTCTCTGACGGACGTTTGACACGTCTGTAACTGAACTAACTTTCACAGTTGAGCTGAGTGAGGACGGGGACACTGACGGTAACTGACGGTAACTGTGCATCTCTGCAGCAGCAGAATATGAGGAACCTGCAGCACAGGAAACCAGAGTGAGGAGAACAACACAACCATCTTCATTTCAGGTCAGTGAAAAGAAATGTATCTTGTATCTGAAGGTATCTGAGTCTGTGTCGCGTCCAAAGCCACGATGCTTCGTCTCCAGTTGGACAGAATTGTTTGTTAATGACACTGAGGATGAGTTTACTCCTGGGAGTGGAACCATCATCAGGAGAACGACTGACTTCAACCGACCATCAAGCTGCAGCACGAAGCCGAATCACAGCTCTCAGATCTGCTGCTGGACTCTGAACACATTCTGTATTCCTCCATCTTCACATCGGCACCTTGTGTCTTTGTGTGTCCACATCAGCCTCGAGCTGTTGTGCGTCTCTTTCACGTTCAAACAGGCCTCAATGTAAATGAACGCTGACGTTATCTTCAACACTGTTGTGAAAGCAGAGTGACCATGGACCTGAGGAACGCCCCCTCCTAAAGTCAGCACAGGACGCCATGGACGAGTCGGACGTCGGCAGGAAAGGTGAGCAGATGTGTTCACCAGGTGTTACAACAGCTCACTGGTTGCTGTTGTAAACCAAAAGAAGGAGAATTATGCACAAAATAAAGATTTGAAAACATTATGTTTTGAAAATTGTCACACATACTAAGTGATTCAATTTCAACTCAATTTTATTTGTTAGGCGCCAAATCATAATACACATTATCTTCATTATTTAATTTGAATTGATTGTCAGTCCACATTAAAATGTTTTATGAGAAGGAGTCTGGCTGTGAAACGAGCTGCTTATAAAACATCCAGGACTGTAACAGATTAAATTTAAGTCCTGACCCCTGACATCCATCCCATGACCTCCTGCCAGGGTCATGACCCTGAGGGTGAGAAGCGCTGACAGATGACAGATATTCGACCTCTGAGACGTTTGTCTGTCCCCTGATGTTAAACAGCTTAGTTCTGTTTCTTCATGGTGAACAGTTGCTGTGTTTGACTCATGATAGAGAAGCAGCCTCCACTTTCTTGTATTGAGTGAAAAGTTTCAGTTTTGTGAACTAAACTCCTCTTTTGAAATCAGCCATTTTCTGGTGGTTAGATTTCATGGTGTGTAACTCGATCGGTGCCAGCGAGCACATGTTCCCTGTGCAGGCTGTTATACCTCAGTCAGCTGTGACTCTGTCTGACAGTCAAGCTCCAACAAACCACTTTCAACAGGAAGAATATCTGGTGCCAAGTCAGACGACTGTTTTCTAACCAGGTGGTCGGGACCTTTTCTACAAAGTAGAAAAATATATGTATCTGCTGCACAGATGTTCATCTGCTGTTTGACCAAAATATCTCAAAAAGCATTTAACCGACCGCTGGGACATTTAGTCAAAACATTCATGGTCCCCAGAGGAACGAATGCTGCTTCCCTAAAGGTCCAGTGTGTAAGATTCAGGTGAGAGGATCTATTGGAAGAAATTGATCTAGTGATGTTTTAACTAGTGTTCCATCTAAATTGTATGAATTGTTCTTTACCCTAGAATGGGCCCTTTATATTTACATTCTTTATATTTACATTCTTTATATTTACATTCTTTGTATTTACATTCTTTATATTTACATTCTTTATATTTACATTCTTTATATTTAAATTCTTTATATTTACATTCTTTATATTTACATCAGGAGCAGGACCTCTCTATGGAGGCAGCCATGTTTTTTACAGTAGCCCTCATGTTTGGAAGTGGGGGGGTGAGGTGAGGGATGTTCAGCTGCAACATGACACTTCACCACTAGAGGTCACTACATTCTACACACTGAACCTTTAATGATGTTCTACCTTTTTCATTATTTGCGCCAACTGCAGTTGGCTGCTGAAATATCTCAACATTTACAAGATAGATCAGGGTGAAGTGTAATCCTGCTTGTTCTCCGCTAGCGCCACCATCTGGACAAAGTTTTAGTTCATGCAACACTATCAGGATCCGCCTTCTGCTGAGCTAGCGGTCCCCCTGGACCACAAATGAGGCCTCACTTCACCTGTTGAGCAGTGGGGCCTCAGTTGCGACAGGTTGGAGAGGGATGAGGGGGGAGTGAGAGAGACAGGATGGAGAGGGATGAGGGGGGAGTCAGAGAGACAGGATGATGAGGGATGAGGGGGGAGTCAGAGAGACAGGATGGAGAGGGATGAGGGGGGAGTCAGAGAGACAGGTTGAGAGGGATGAGGGGGGAGTCAGAGAGACAGGTTGGAGAGGGATGAGGGGGGAGTCAGAGAGACAGGATGATGAGGGATGAGGGGGGAGTCAGGGAGACAGGATGGAGAGGGATGAGGGGGGAGTCAGAGAGACAGGATGATGAGGGATGAGGGGGGAGTCAGAGAGACAGGTTGGAGAGGGATGAGGGGGGAGTCAGAGAGACAGGATGGAGAGGGATGAGGGGGGAGTCAGAGAGACAGGATGGAGAGGGATGAGGGGGGAGTCAGAGAGACAGGTTGGAGAGGGATGAGGGGGGAGTCAGAGAGACAGGATGATGAGGGATGAGGGGGGAGTCAGAGAGACAGGTTGGAGAGGGATGAGGGGGGAGTCAGAGAGGCAGGATGATGAGGGATGAGGGGGGAGTCAGAGAGACAGGATGGAGAGGGATGAGGGGGGAGTCAGAGAGGCAGGATGATGAGGGATGAGGGGGGAGTCAGAGAGATAAGTTGGAGAGGGATGAGGGGGGAGTGAGAGAGACAGGATGGAGAGGGATGAGGGGGGAGTCAGAGAGACAGGATGATGAGGGATGAGGGGGGAGTCAGAGAGACAGGTTGGAGAGGGATGAGGGGGGAGTCAGAGAGACAGGATGGAGAGGGATGAGGGGGGAGTCAGAGAGACAGGTTGGAGAGGGATGAGGGGGGAGTCAGAGAGGCAGGATGATGAGGGATGAGGGGGGAGTCAGAGAGGCAGGATGATGAGGGATGAGGGGGGAGTCAGAGAGGCAGGATGATGAGGGATGAGGGGGGAGTCAGAGAGGCAGGATGATGAGGGATGAGGGGGGAGTCAGAGAGGCAGGATGATGAGGGGGGAGTCAGAGAGGCAGGATGATGAGGGATGAGGGGGGAGTCAGAGAGACAGGATGGAGAGGGATGAGGGGGGAGTCAGAGAGACAGGATGGAGAGGGAGGCAACTGGAGTCCAGACTCAAATGAAGACACAGCACTTGTTGTTAGAGGCTGAAGATCAGAACCAGATGTCGACTCTGCTACTGTTCACTGAGAGAACGACAGTTGTACTGACTGTCTGCCTGCCTGTCTTACCCTCTCACTTCCTGTGTGCCACACACACTCGCTGCTGGATAGTGAGTCACTGTACTCACCTGAGGTCCGTCACTCAAACACTGTGACTGTGGCTTGGATCCAACAGACCTCAGATAATGTTTAAATTCATCTGCCAGGCGTCGCCCATGGCAGCAACACTGCCACCTACTGACCACACTGTGCAGCATATTCACCTCAGACCAGTTCACAGTTTATTCCTTTCTCACAAAACACTTGACAATGAAATGGAAACACAGTCAGCGTCAGACAGACCCACAGACGCAACACCACAGACCAGTCTAATGTCTGTCTGTCTGCTGGACTGTATAACTGTCTGTCTGTCTGTCTGCTGGACTGTAAAACTGTCTGTCTGTCTGTCTGTCTGCTGGACTGTAAAACTGTCTGTCTGTCTGTCTGTCTGCTGGACTGTATAACTGTCTGTCTGTCTGTCTGCTGGACTGTATAACTGTCTGTCTGTCTGTCTGCTGGACTGTATAACTGTCTGTCTGTCTTCTCACTGGACTCTTTCTTCCTGAGCAGCTTTGTGAGTCTGAGCTTCACCTCCAGTCAACCAGTGTGAACCCACTGCATTTCTCTGTCTCTGTCTCTCTCTCTCTCTCTCTGTCTCTCTCTCTCTCTCTCTCTCTCTCTCTTCTCTCTCTCTCTCTCCTCTCTCTCTCTCTCTCTCTCTCTCTCTCTCTCTCTCTCTCTCTCTCTCTCTCTCTCTCTCTCTCTCTCTCTCTCTCTCTCTCTCTCAGTTTTTATCTATTCTTGTTTTCTGAAATGAAATCGTTGTTTCATCGTCTCACTTCATCCAAAAACAGAATTACACATATATACTAAAGTCTTAAAATCTAAAAAGCAAAGATAAAAAGCTTTTCCAACAATGCAGCTGTGACCGATGTGTTCGTCCAATCTATTGATCAGTTTTTCATCATCTGTCATTTTAAAAAGTTCATTTATACCAAACTTAAAGCTTCTGAGCTTAAAACAACTCCTACATAAAAATATTTTCTGTGTCAATTACACCTGATTATTTCCTCCAATGACCAATTCATTGTTTTATCTCTATACATGAGAGAATATTGAAAACGCTGATCACACTTTTCCCTGAGCCAGATGTGACAGATGCAGGTGTTTTATAATCGAAGTATAATCCGTTCACAATCAGAGTTCAGCAGCTGAAACTAAAGATTGATGAATTATCCAAATGCTGATCAATTACCTCAGCTCCTCAGTTCTAATGCAACATCATTATTATCTTCTGCTCTTCAATTAAAGGTGGTTGAAATGACGCATTAATCATTGAATTACTTTTATTGTAACTGGTTTAAAATCTCCTCTTATCTCAGAAACTCCGATGCTCCAGCCTGGATGTCCCCAGGCGGACACCGCGCTCCTGTTCCCAGCCTCTGTGGCCCCAGACCCGGTCACCCCGCTCACTCACCTGGGGCCGCTGCTGGCCGGACGCGACGCACCGAGGACCGGGAGCGGATGGGACAGGTGAGACGATCCGACCTCCGCCACTTAAAGTCCAGTTGTCCCGGGTCGGGAAGCTGAGATCAGGGTTCAACTCAAACTTATCCCAAACTTCTTCAGACGCGTGAGGAATGAGCGCTTGGCCGTGGAAACGCGTTCAGGGCGCGGGGGTGTCTCTGACCTCTCCTCGGCTTGACTCTGGTGGAATGAGCCGGTGGAGGGATGGAGTGTAGCTATTAAAATACCAGGAGGAGGAAAGTATTTGTGGAGGCAGAGACCCCTCCCCCGTCCCCAGCCTCTGAAACCTAAAGAGAGGTGCGGTGGAGCCCGGTGGCTTGTTAAGGTTTGGAAAACTCACACTTTCAAGGCAACTAATTTAAACGTTGGAGCCAAATCAGTCTCATAACTTAAAACAATAATAATCTACAATAATAGAGCATTATCTTGTATCTTTCATTGCAGTGGCGGATTTAGGATTTATCTAAATCAGGGGCCATTATGTGGCCACCATTTACACAGAGGGGCCAATTATATGTCCATTATGGATGCACCATACCAGACTCTGTAAAGTGCACATCTAAGTCATTCCTTCTTTACTCTTAGTTCTGTAGATGTGAACAAATTGAATGTTCAAGCAAATTGTCATATTTTTAGTTAGTAGACTAATTTATTTTGAAAAAACGACACCAGGGGCCAATCAGATTCCAGCTGGGGCCAGTGCCTCCTCCAGTTGTTCTTAGTTTGAATCAGTAAAACGTCACCACAGACGATAATTCACCTCTGATGTATTTTCAAACTGTGTGTGACTCTTCTCCTGTTTGTGACTAAAAGTCAAACGAGCCCGTTGAGCCTCGTCTACGAGGACGTTGTGAATCTGTTCGTGTCAGAGGACTCGTCCCTCTTCTAATAAATCTGTCTGTGTCATGTAACGATCATCTGATCAGCTTCACACTCAAAATGTGTTAATACATTTTGAATAAACTGGTGACCAGCGTCTGAGCTCGATCCCAGCAGCGGATTCTCCAGTTCAGGTTCTGTGGACTTCAGCTCTTTAATGGATGTGACTCACTCGCTGAAGGTCATTTTTACAGTTTCAGAGAGAAAAGCTGCAACAAGCATCACACAGAGCAAACGAACAGAGGTGAGGAGAAGACCTGCTGCTGCACAACGAGCTCCTCACCTGCTCCCTCAAAGTGAATCAGTCGTCATGAACGAACTGTTGTTGTGAACGAATCACTTGTCGTTGTTGTGTCTTGTCTCTGCTGTTGATACAAAGCTCTGGTCGCCTGTTCAATCAAAGTTTTATATTTAAAAAAATTCCCTTCAATGGATCCTTAACAACACACATGACGAGTGTGGAGCTGATGAGATGAGCGGTTCTGGAGACACGTGAGACATAGACAGGTTTCTGGAACAAAGTCCTAACACACAAACACACTCACGTCTGAATGTAACAAATCAGTCCCTTCAACAGAGAGACGACGATGATGTCACAGGTTCTGTGTGAGTTTCTGCTGATGTATCACGTGACTTTGTTCTGTCAGGTGACAACAGATACGTCTCAGGTGGACGAAGGTTTTTAATGACTCGTCTTGACAACGTGTCTCTCGATGCCGTTGCATTGCGCTGACGAACCTCACAATGATTGTAGTCATTACAACTTTTCAACCTCTGGACGAGAGGACAAACTTTCCCTGGAGGTGAGAGTGAATTCCTCGCCTCCGTCCCTCCACCCCTCACCCTCATTCTGTCTTCAGGCCCTTCTGTGTCCTCGGTGTGAAATACCAGAGGCTCTGAGCTCCTGACACACTGACCTTTGACCTTTGGAGAGGGGAAGGTCTAATTTAAACTCCATGGTGGCAGCCTGGTGACCACAAACACACACACATACACAGCCAGTGAAGTGTGACCCTGAACTGTGAACTGTGGAGAGGGGAGCAGGGGGTCAGAGGGATCACCCCCCGTACATGAACACTCACTCTCCAGTGTCCTCCTCTGAGGACATGTACCAGTATGTTGCATTGTTGCATTGTCACGTCAGATGTTTGATTCCTCACATTAACGTGTGTCCAATGAAAACACGAAGCAATGGAGCGAACTGTCGTAGATATTGATTGACGTTGACAACACTGAGGAGAACTGATCACATTTTGGTGCAGATCCAGGAATTTTCTATCACGTTCTTCAACACTTTCATTGACACATTGACTTGTTTCTTCAAGTCTCAATCTTGTGTCACACACTCGAGTCCTTTTTGTCACCACCCGTCACCACTTTATCTTTCCTGCCCTCCTCCCCGCTCCCCTCCGTGTCAACAGTCTTCATTATGAGGAGCATTCCAGGCTCCGGGCCCCGGGGCTGTAACTCAGTGTCTGGCCCCTCATTACACCGTCGCTGCAGAGAGAGAACGCAGCTGATGTGACAGCTGCCATTGTTAGCGGAGCTACACGGGGCCGCTCGCTCCGTGACTGCTCCGGCTCGCTCAGTCGTTTACCTGCTGTTCACCGGATCACGTGAGATCTAATCACACACGGGTTGGATTCTAATCGTCCAAACACAGAGATTAATCGCTCAAACTGAGGAATTAATGAGCAGGTTTTCCCACATTGAGGCCGAGAGACACACGCATGAGTAGAAAATATAATAATATTATGTCAGTTTGAAGCCACTGTTTCATTTATTTGATGGAAGCACTTTGGTCCTGTTTACCTGGTGCATGACGAGTAACATAAATACAGGTAAAATGTATATATGGGAATTATTAAATTTTTTTAAGGCAAAGAGTAAAAACTATCATGTAGATGCTTTTAGAATTGAAGATAAAAAACCCCTGTGAAATGTACCTGAATGTGATTAAAATAGAAACTTGATTATAATTGATCCATTAAATATCAGCAGCAGGAGTCAACAGTGACCTTTGACCTTTATCCACTGAAATCGAATCAGTTCATTCTTGAGTTGGTTCTTTGTGAGTCACAGCTTTCTCATCCAATCAGGAGGCCGGACCCCGGGTTTCACGGCTGCCAGTCAGTGGGAACAACGAGGGAACCGGGAAGAGACGCCCACGCTGACCAGAGCGTGGTCATCCTGCACGCCAAGGTGGCTCAGAAGTCCTACGGCAACGAGAAAAGGTGATGACGTACTCACTTTGATAAACACAACCGCAGCAAACTTAAAAAACACGTACAACTCTGGCTACGTTCACACAAATACATCTAAACCTGACGTCTATTATCTGGAGTTTTTCATCCCCTAAAACTGAGACGTGACGCAGACGCCCACGTTCTCTTCCTGATTGGTTCTCATCAGTCACATGACTCGACTAGCAGTGGTGAACACAAAGCGTCGCTTACACTTCCCGTCAGTAACAGTTCCACCTCGTCGTCACTCAGAGAAAAGAAATCCCTGCTCTGACTCTTCACCTTCACTGTTCCTCCTTCAGAGGAGTTTCTGTTACTAAGCAACCAACTGCAGAGGAGACCATCTACTTCCTGTTTACACCACATGACCAGTATACAGGAGTGGTCATGTGACTGGTTTTTATCTATGGTTTTCGGGTGTGTGAGTGTGGACAGAGATTATTTCTGACACGGAGCGATAATGCTCATTGTTTTAAAATGACAGTGTCAGCGTGGACGTAGCTAAAGTGTCAGGACTCTTCACCTCTGACCCCTCAACTCTTCAATCAAGATCAGGCAGATTTACTGTGTCGATGTGAACATGATGAATCAGACAAGACAAAAGTTCAGGTTCATGAGAAACCTTTTAATTGTACAGGTTCTTCTGCCCTCCGCCCTGTGTTTACATCCGTGGTCGTGGATGGAAGGTCATGCAGGATCATCTGAAAGGTGAGGAAACCAACATTTTAGATAAAAACATCAGATGCAGCTCTGCCCTTATCGTTCTTTATTTGTCTTCTGTTCCTCCCTCCTCTTTCTCATCCTCTTCATCCCTCTGCTGTCATTTCTTCTTCCTCTCTCTCATTCTCCTGCAGCCGCTGGTTACGGAGACTCTGTGTATCGCATGTGTGGTTACATGTGTCTCGACAACTCCAGCCAGTCTCAGGCCGACACTTTCAAACTGGTCTTCGATGAGCAGCCAGACTCCACGGTTAGAGAGTGTGTGTGTGTGTGTGTGTGTGTGTTTTTTGTCACCAGTTCTCTGGAGGTTTGAACCTTTGCTCAAGATAAATTCTCCTCCAGCAGCAAGAGATAAATGACGTGTGATGAAGTTGTAGTTTACTTAATGCTAAAGTCTGTCGTGCAGTTTCATCGCCACATGACTTCAAACTTCCTTCATGTTTTGTGTAAAGACGAAGCACTAACACATATTTTTACATCCAGAACAACAGATATTCAAATCATTTTCTTTCTAAATCTATCAAGAGGTTCTGAGATGCACTGGAGCTTAAATCAAAACGTATTCGGAGTCGTAGCTTTGATTGATGCTTGGACCAGCAGCTGCGGATGAGTGGTTGATGGGATGTAAAGACCTGGAGCGACAGACAGCTCGGTGTGTTTGTCCAGACGAGACAATCACCTCCTTCACAGCAGACGACTGTTGACTCAACAAACAGTCGTGTCTGCTCCTGTAAACACATTGTTTGTCTCTTGCTGACGTCCTCACTGAGAGAGGAGAAACAGACTTCCTGTTTCTCTGTCCACTCCATCGGAGTCACTCCAACTCACCAGGACACAACTAACAGAGTGACATGAACAATATTCACACATATACTAAAACTTAACATACTGATATGTTAAGTTTTTAAATGCTTCACTTTTGTTAACACCTGACGTCCACGTGACTTCAGAGTTTTCCAGCCTCTGGATCAGAGACTAAACGCTGCTGGTTCTCGTTTCAGTTTGAAAACTCTGGGTTTGTGTTTCAGTCTGAACAGAAACTGAGACTTTAGTAAACGATGACTGCAGACGTTCTCTTCCTGATTGGTTCTCATCAGTCACATGACTCGACGACCAGCGGTGAACACAAAGCTAACACTTCCTGTCAGTAACAGTTCCACCTCGTCGTCGCTCAGAGAAAAGAAATGCCCTGCTCTGACTCTTCACCTTCACTGTTCCTCCTTCAGAGGAGTTTCTGTTACTAAGCAACCAGCTGCTGAGGAGACAATCTACTTCCTGTTTACACCACATGACCAGAGGACGTGAATGGTCATGTGACCTGTGTTTTTTTGCAGGTGTGTTCGTGTGGATGGAGATTATTTCTGATACGGAGCTAAAACACTTGTTGTCATTTTAAAATTATGTTTTCAGACTTTAATGTTGCAGTGTGAACGTAGCTACAGACGGACGACAAAGCAAATTTCTAAAGGGGAAGCCAAAACATCTATATCGCCCCCTGGTGGCTGTCGGGCTGGACAGAGTGGAGACACGTTGTCCATCTTTATTTACAGTCACTACCTCTGACACACTGGCTCCTCTGTCTCTGCAGCAGATGTTTGCCTGCGCCAAGTCGCTGTTCATCTCTGATCAGGACAAGAGGAAACACTTCCGCCTCCTGCTGCGACTCTTCCTGGGCAACAGACAGGAAGTGGGTTCATTCCAGAGCAGACTGATCAAAGTTATCTCCAAACCATCACAGAAGAGGCAGTCCATGAAGAACGTCGACCGTGAGTCACATCTTTACATCTTTACATCTTTCCACTTTTTATTCCTGCACAGCCGGGACAGCAGGCGTTGGGTTTTCAGGTTGTTTCAAGTTTCTTCATATTTGACTCAGACAAGAGCAGCCTTTGTGTTTCACTTAGTACGAACACAGCAGCAGGAACATGTGGGAACATCCAGGCGAGGGGCGGAGCCTGTAGAGCAGCAGGAGGCGGGACATGACGTATAAACTCTGCTGTGGAAAGATCAGTGTTGTTGTTTCCAGCTCGTCCACACCGGCGTCGGCCCTCATCACCAAAAGATCTGGAACCTCCTCGTGTTTCCAAGTTGACGTCTTCGTCTTCTACGTGTTCGGCTCCTCTTCTTGAAAATTTGAACATCTGATGATAAAACAGCTTCATTGAGTTTATCTTTGAAAACTTCAAACACACTTTCAGTCTTTTTAATTCTGTTTCTGTGAGAAAACATCTTTCAGTGGTTTTAAACATCCTGCTCAGACAGAGACCGATCCCAGGTTCAGCTGAACGACTGATAGCCGGTTGTATCAGGTCACTGCAGGTCACAGGGTCAAAACCTACACACACACACACACACACACACACACACTCACACGCTCACTCTAAAAAGAGACATCATCTTGACAGCTGACATTGCAGATCAGGTGACGTCCGATTGCTCAGGTTTCTGTATGAGAACAAATCCTTATCAGGGCTTTGAACCTGTGTGAGTGTCAAATATTACAAATGCCTGCCAATGAAAAGCTTAAATAAAGAGCTTGTACTGTGTTGTACAGTGTGTGTTCAGAATCAGTTTGGGTCACACTATGTCTTTGTGTGTATTTCAGTGTGTATCTCCTCATGCTCCAGAGTTGCTTTGTTCAACCGCCTGCGCTCTCAGACGGTCAGCACTCGTTACCTCTCAGTGGACAGAGGAGCTTTTGTAGCCAGCGCCAGACAGTGGACAGCCTTCACCATCACCATGGGTAAATCTGTGTGTGTGTGTCAGTGTATGTTCACACACTGACTGATGCCTTGTGTACTGTAAAGGTCATATTGTGGTCACTCTTTGACTTTAAATCAAAAACAGAGGCTCAGAGGAGAATCCAGAAATCCACCTCCACTATATGTGACTGGGCCGGACGCAGATTCTATGGGATGTTAATACCAGTGGCGCCGCCAGGATTATATGTTACATACGAGAATGAACTGTCGGGATGTACCTTAGTCTGTACGTGCACACATACATCTACTCAGCATGAGAACGAGCACGAAATATAGACTCTGTTCAAGTGTGACACTGGTATCAGACCGGTTCCCTCCAGTATCAGTCTGGTTCCCTCCAGTCACCAGACGTCTCCTCACCACTCGGCCACCCTGCATAAATACAGTCAGTGTGAGAGCGACTTATTCACCAGTGTTTCCCTCACACTCGTCTGGAAAGACGGTCCAAAGATCTGCTGGGAGGTTATTTATCTAACACAGTGCCGGTGTGCACGGACCTCCCACCACCAAAACCTAAACCTCAGTCCTTCACCCCAACACACACACACACACACACACACACACACACACACGCAGGCACTCACAAGATGAGTCTGTGTTGCAGTGAAAGTTAAATATAGTATTCATTAATGTACAGTTCATATGAATATTCATGTGTGTGTGTGTGTGTGTGTGTGTGTGTGTGTGTGTGTGTGTGTGTGTGTCTGTGTGTGTAGTGGAGGACCAAAGTGCTGACCAAGGGGACTTTGTGCTGAGCGAAGGCTTCATCTGTTACGGCGCTGTGGTCCAGTTAGTGTGCACGGAGTCTGGAGTAGCACTGCCACCAATGGTAACACACACACACACACACACACACACACACACACACACACACATGTACTGACCATATAAAGATGGACCTGACAGCTTCACTTTTGCTCCCATAAGTGAAGCCAAAAACCCCTGGTGGCTGGTCATAAACCCCTCTCTCCATGTTAGCAGATGGGACATGGACCAAACTAAGAAGTCAAAGTAGACATTAAAACCACAGGAGAGAGAGAGAGGAGAAGCTGCAGCCGTCTCAGCTGATCATATCATGTTTAAATGTTTAAACCACAGAGTCGCGGTCCAATCAGCGCTCTGATTATCCCGTATGTCTCACAGATGTGTGTGTGCAGGTGTTACATTATCTGCTGATCCCTAAAATGCTGTGATTGTTCCTCCCATCATGCAGTTTGAGTTAAACTGAGACGAAGCGCTGAGCAGACCCTTTCTCAGCGCCTCCTAAACTGCTGTCATAACAACCTGAGCCGCAGGCCCGGTGCTGGATGGTGGAGGCAGCGCCGCTCACTACACCTCTGGATGTTTTTATACTTGAGGCCAATCGCTGTTTGGTTTGTTTGAAGACAGGGAGCGTGGCGAGCAGCTTGGTTGTGGTCGACGTTCAGGGACCGAGGAGGTGAAGGGAGACGCACAGATGAAAACGTTCAGCTGCATCAGCAGCCGTGAAGAGAACAAAGTGCTTAATGTTCTGTGTGCGGTGCACGTTAGCGTGTGATGTGCACGTTAGCGTGCGATGTCCATGTTAGCGTGTGATGGAGCTCGAGGTCGGAAGATACCAGAGGATTTTCCCTGTGCCGCCTTCGGCCATGAACAGACCCCCTGCTGGACAGTTCTCACTCTGCAGTGAGAGAGCGTTGTCAGCTGGACGGTCTCAGCTCTGCTTCGTCTGCCTCTGCCTCCTGAACATAGATTAACTAGATTGACTGTTTTCAGACGTCAGACTGACTCTTCATCCTAAACATCTTCTCTTCTTCTGTATGCAAAGTGCAGGCTTGGATTATTTTTAAATATAGTACATTTGAGTCATTATTAACACATAAAAAAAAGAGATGTAATCATGTTTCATTATTGGTGTTTCTTTTCATCGTCTTGTTAAATTCCACCAGGTGATTCGTAAGGTCAACAAGCAACAAGCCATCTTGGACGTGGACGAGCCTGTTTCTCAGCTTCACAAGTGCGCCTTCCAGTTCAGAGACGACCCTAACGCCTACTTGTGTTTATCTAACGACAGCATCATCCAGTACCTGGTGAGACTCCATCCTTCTCTGTCTTCATTCCTCCTCCCTCCTTCATTTCTATCCTTCTCTGTCTCTATCTCCCTTTTCAAATGTGTCCTCCATCCCTTTGTCTCGCTCCAGGCTCCCTCCAGCGTCAGGGACCCCAGCAGAGTGGTGCTGAACGACGGATCCTGTTGGACCATCATCGGAGTAGAGATGGTGGAATTCACCTTTAACGAGGGTCTGGCCTGTATCCAGACGCCAGTCAGTCCTTTTCCTGTTATCATAGGGCTGGAGGTGAGTCCGATCACACACACACACGTACACACACTGAGAGTCAGTGTGGCCGTAACTAAACTGTAACTAAAACCTAATAAAGTGACTTCAGATGATGGGTAATATTCTCTGATCAATATCAGCTTTATATTGTTATTTTCAGAGAGATTTTAGATTGTTATTTTGAACACAGACACACACAGAGGTCAATTCTGTCGACATTAATAAACTGTTCTGCATTTCACGTGAGCTCAGGCCGTCTGTCAGTTGTTTCCTGTTCCTCCAGGTGAACGGCGGCGGACACGTTGCCATGCTGGAAATCCTCGGGGAAAACTTCAGCCCTCATCTCAAAGTCTGGTTTGGCAACAGTGAAGCTGAGACCATGTTCAAGTGAGTTCAGGAGAAAACAGAACAAGACATGAAGAGAATAATTCAGGTGGATTCTGATTTGATGGATTTCTCTTAAGACCATAAGTTATTTAATATTGACGAGCTCCAGTACAACATCACATGTTGACAACAGTTTTATTGATGGGCTGTTTCCTGATCGTCTTTAACAGCAGGTGGAACGTCGGGATGAATCCTTTATCTTTTTATTCTTCACATTTTATCAGTTTTATTCTTCAGGTTTATCTTTTCAATGTTGTTGGTTTTAAGGTTTGTTTCAATCATCTTTGATTTAATTCTGTTTCACACCAGTCGCTCTAAAAAAGTTCTAATATTCCAACATTGATTCACATATTCAGGGATTTTGTTGAACCTGCCTTTTTACCGGTTTTGGTCCATTTGGAGAAACCAACCTGGACCTGAGCAGCATGAAGGAGTTTATGTTACACTCATCACTGAGAGAAGCTTCCCTGACTCCTGATCCTGTAACTTACAGACGGACTCAGCAGGAACTGACATTCAGGCGTCTCCTCACAGAATCTCACATCCAAACAGCTCCTCTGACGTCAGAATCCCCCTCAGATGCCACAGCTGAGGTGCTGAGGCATCAGGGTCTCTGGCCGAGAGGCTCAGTAAATACCCCCCCCCGTCAGCAGCAGCAGCTCGGCAGCGCGGAGGGAAGCCGTGTTTGTATAACAGTCAGCCACACTGCGCTGTTTGTACGAGAGGCTGCAGCCAATTAGGAACATGATCCCTCGCTGCCGTGCAAGTGGGACGTGTGTGAATGAAACACCTTATGAGAGTGCGTTCAGAATATCTGCTGCTTGCTAGGATTTCATATCAGATTGTGTTTAGTCTGTCACGTAATCATATAATCATATAATCATATAATCATCTACAGGTTCGAGTGCAGTTTTCTCAGTGGCTTCTATATTTATTTTCCTCTGTCCTCTTCTTTTACTCTAATTTGTTTTGAAAAGTGCTGAATAGATGAAGTTTGCATGTTTTTTTTTCTTAATTTGAAACCTGCATTATATCTTTTGCGACCACTTGGGGGCAGCACAGAAAGTCGTAAATGCAACAATACATATTATGGATAGTGTCACATATTCAGATGCAGATAAAAGCACCATGGGCCCTCAGGGTTGTTTGTGATGAGTCTAGTTCCTGTGTTATCTCTGTATTATCTCTGTGTTTGGTCTCCACCACCTCCTCATGGAGACATTCGACTCTTGGGCTGCTCAACGCTTCACTGCAGCTTTTTACAGCTTTTTACAGCTTCTCCTGTGGAAACAGCTGCTGCGGCTGAAGAACGACACGAGAGGCTGAACCAAAACAGTAAATCTGAGCTGGGGCATAATTATTCACTTGATTTACAACTCCAGTTAACGCTGCATAGAATGAACTTAACCTCAGAGCGGACCAACAGAGAAATGTTATGTTGCTGCAGTAACAAGCAGAGAGGTTTGTGTTTCATGATCTTCATCACATCACAGGCTCTGTGAGACATCAGTTAAACAGTAACATGTCTATAGTTGCTCTGGTGCCAGAGAGGAATTACATCCACTTCACATTATTTAATACTAAAACATAAAAGAGAATTTCATTGCAGGTTTCGATCCAGGTGTTTTGGCTTCACTTTTGGGAGCCCCTGTTCGTCTACAGTCATCAACGTGTTTGTATGTGTACACGTTGTGATTGTTACCTCTAGATTCCCTCTGTTAGTAAAGTTTGAGGTCTATTCAGTAGAATCAGGATCAAGAGGATCTTCAGAGTCAGATGACGAAGCTCTCACTTCTTCACTTTGATTGATGACATCACTTTTCTTTCTGCCTTGCTTCTCTACAGGTCGCCCAAATCTCTGCTCTGTGTCGTCCCTGACGTCTCTGTCTTCAGCGACGGGTGGCGCTCCCTGCGTCGCGTCATCACCGTCCCTCTGTCCCTCATCCGATTGGACGGCCTGATTTATCGCACCTCTTTCAGTTTCACCTACACCCCCGAGCTCCAGCCGCCTTCGTCTGTCCGGGGAGGAGGTGGGAGGAGAGACGGGGGGAGTGACGAGGGACAGGAGGACGACGTCCTGCTGGAGACCATCCACCAGGAGTTCACCAGAGCCAATTTCCACCTCTTCATGCAAAGTTGACGTCGTGATCAGGTGCCGATCACAGCAGGACACTGAATATTTCATCTCAGACCAAAGAACCGAGCAAAGTTTCACTCAACTTCCTCTTTGTCCCGTTTGAGTTTGAATCTGAATATTTAACAGAATCTGTGAGAATCATCTGTCGACACGATTAATATAAAATAGATAAATATATGATCCAGAGATATCAGTCAACAGTTAAATCTAAATCATTCCATCAAATTATTGAGCTTATTCATAGATTCAGTTTGTAACTTTACTGCATTAAATGTTTATTTCAGACATCAGACCTGTGTCGTGTCTGAACATTTTAAATGTGAAGCTGCTTTATTCAGTTTAACTGGTTAAATTTACAAACGTGATTTCCTCTGTTTCTCTTTTCCATCCAGACTAAAACTGTCTCATGGCCCAAAAACTGGGCTTTTCTTTTTATCAGCGTTTCACATCCAGACTCATGAAATATATGTTCAGCACATTTAAAGGTATTTCCTGGTATTAAGCCAGAATGAGACTCGTGTTCAGAGAAGCAGGAGAAACATCAGCTCAGTTCAGAGCTTTGTTTCGTGACATCACTGTGACCTTTGAACTCCAAATTCTCATCAGTTCATCTTTGAGCTCAAGTGAACGTTTGAACCAAAGTTAAAGAAATTCTCAGATGTTGATCCTGAGACGTCGTGTTCGCAAACAACCTGGAAACAAAAAAAAGCAACAGGGACGATGTTTTAATGATCGTTATCGAAGTCCCACTGGTTCAGGGTCAGTGTGAGAGGTGATGAAATGAACTGGGAGAGAACTGTGACCTGACAGAAAGGAAACAGAACTAAAGACAGAGAGCGGGTGGAAGTGAACTGAGAGTGTTGTGTTCATAGAGAAAGCAGCAGTGAAACAGCATCTGCTTTCACATGGAAGCTGGTGTGTGTGTGTGTGTGTGTGTGTGTGTGTGTGTGTGTGTGTGTGTGTGTGTGTGTGTGTGTGTGTGTGTGTGTGTGTGTGTGTGCGTGTGTGCGTGTGTGTGTGTGTGTGTGTGTGTGTGCGTGCGTGTGTGTGTATGTGTGTGTGTGTGCGTGTGTGTTTACATTACAGATTGAATTTTTTTTTGTTGTAACATTCATACCGATACTGTCGAGTTCATACACATAAAGCTGGTCTCAAGACGAAATGTTGCAGTGTCGATCAAACGTTTCCATCGTGTCCTGGAAGTTCATGAGGCTTTTTGTTTTTCGTCACAGCTGCTGCTTTGTATCCCAAAGATATTGACTTGAAAAAACTCGTTAGCTCTTCTCCTCAGGAGGAAGATGCCTCGTTGTATTTTGCTTCAGTCTCTACAACACGTTTACTAAACGACGGCCGAAACAGAAATTATTCATAATTTGTTCCTGTGTTCACAGTGTGTCCCTTTGTCCCTTAAATCTCTCCTGGTCCTCGTAGCATTAATCCAATCAATGTAGGAGTCTGGTAGCAGCAACAACTTTGTTCCTGCTGCACGTTTGATCTGTGGGACTTAAGTTGTGATTCATTAAGTGTGTGGTCCAACGCAGAACCAGAAAACCCCTTTGTTCCAAACTAGTGAAGCAGGGGATGATCACAGCGGCGTGAGCAGACCTCCCACGTGGCTCATACGGAACCGGATTCCTTTCTGTTTTCCCCCTCACAAGGTTTTCACTCTTTTTCACGAACCCAGTAACTCGACACAAGACGTCAGCTGTTTCCAGAGACGTCAGCGCATCACACAGAAGAAGCACCATCCAACAGCAACGCTCAGAAAAATACAAAGAGGAAAAAATATCTCTGTTAAAGTCTGAACCAGCTTCATGTGTTTGTTCCATAGTTTCATTGTTTCTGGTTAGTTTTAGTTTCACATTGTAATTTAGGGACTAAAGACGTTTGTCTGACATATACGTACGTCCTGTCTTCATCACCTACGTGGGCGGAGTCTACCTGTACTTGACTCTGATTGGTTTCCTGTAGTTTGCGACTTAAACAAACAAAATAAATCCAATTGAAATTGGATTTATTTTTCGTCTCTTGGTTGTGGATCCAGACGACCCCCCCCCCAGGCTGCAGGCCGACTCTCACTTCCTTCCAGTCTGAAGGGAACAGAGCGGCATGTGTCCCTCTTCCTGCGCTCGTTCTCCCTTCCTCTTCTCCTTCTCCTCCTCCTCTTCCTCTTCATTAACAAGACAAACCTGTGTGAGAGCGGAGGAAGGAGCCGGGTAGAAACACAAGACCCTGCCGTCTCCGGGCTCCTAATCTCTATCATGTGGGAAAAGCTTCAAACTGAGAGATCCACGTGGCCAAAACACTGACGGCCGCCACGCTGCCCTCCGTCCTGATGAATGAGAGGCCGAATGAAAAGAGCCATTCTTCAGTTTCCCTTCTATAGGAACACACCTTCATTCTTCACTCAGACCCTCCACCTCCTCCGCTCTCTGTGCTGATGTTCAGCTTCACACTGAATGAAAGTCTGTCTTCACCTCCTGCAGTCGTGACTGTCACCATCAGATTCTTTAGGTTTTAAGTCAAATAATAACATTAAAGTTACATATAGATAAACATTTAAATACATTTAAACACTCGTTCTCTTACTGCTGTGGAGAATATCACAACTTTATGTTAGCATGGCTCAGCAATAAAGATAAAATATATGATAGTGGCGCCGTTATGTGACGTCATTCGGAGCCGGAGTCTGAGGGGTGGAGCCACAGTATCGAGGTCCCGCCCATACATGTACCCAACCAATCAAGAGTCAGTCTCTGCTGTCAATCAGGATCTGTTTGTATATCATCAAATAACCAATTAAAACCAAACTGATCAGAAACACCTGAACATGGAGACGTGGTATGTGACCGATACTGCAGATGGCCACCAGGGGGCAGTTTAGGTGTTTGGCTTCATGTTGCGAGCCGTCATGTCGTCCATGTTGATTTACGATCACATGACTTGACTGTTTCTTTGCTTTTCATTGGCTCTAATGAACCGAGCTCATTTTATTGTGCTTTTCATTGTGTTGAGGTGTCGCTTCATTGTTAACGGGGGGGGGGGGGGGGGGGGGGGGGGGGGGGGCTCTAGTGTGAATGACAGTTTCACTGATATTTAACCTTTTACATATAACCTGTGGTTTATGGTCGACGTGAAAAGGTTAAAGGTCAGATTATCTTTAATTCTTTAGGTTAAAGAATCAGGTTAATGGTTAATTGTTTGTGTGTTTAATGGAAGAAGAGAGGATTCACGTCCTTGTTCGTTTGAAGGATCATGGAATTTCGATTCTTGTGTGTGTGTGTGTGTGTGTGTGTGTGTGTGTGTGTGTGTGTGTGTGTGTGTGTTATTGAGGGGCCCTCCACCTTCTCCCTCATATCTTTCACAGTGTGCTCGCGGGGCCCCGGCCTCTCTTGTGTATTACAGTTGGATAAAGGAGCCCAGTGTCCGACTCTCTGCTTCTCCTCCGTCCTCCTCCTGTACATCATCACCTCGACATCAATGTGATGGACAGGCGGCCGGGTGAAGAAAGAGAAAACACGAGAATATGCAGAGAGGCGAAAAAGGAGAGGGCCAGAAGAGAGACGGAGGGAAACAGGGATCCCGGTTTAGATCAAGAGATTTGGACAGAAAGAAGTAAAGAGGCAGAGATGGAGAGAAATAAAAGAGAGGAAAACATGGAAATGAGATTTCCAACAGATAAATATTTAATGAAAGAATAAACAAAGTGAGGAGATGCTCTGTCTGTTGGACGCCGTCGTCCTCAGAGGAGA
>CM048040.1:26570000-26620000 GCA_026259375.1 Verasper variegatus | reverse complement strand
GATTATTCAAACTACTACTCTGCACAGTAACTGAACAGTAAACTCATTTATGCTCCTTGACATATGAAGAGAGAAACGTTTAAAAGAGTATATGCACAGTGTGAACCTTTCACTACAGATGTAAAGATGATTTGTAAGGAAACATAAACAGAAAGTGCAGAGACACAGGAGGTAAAACTGTATTTGTGCTTCATGTATAAGAGATTGAAATAGACATATATGTGTATATATAGACTGTTATAACTATATAGGCAGGTATGAATACAATATGAATACGAGTATACAAATGGTATCTGCTATATGTATAAAAATAGATTCACTGTAGTATTCTACAGATGTGATGCAGAGACGTCTCCATACAACTACACCACAGTCCTCTATCTACTGAAGGCTCTTCAATTCAACACGTGCACATCCAGCAGGTTTACTGCTCGGGGAACAGAGTTAACCAGCGATGGTGTCGTAGCCTCAGTGAACTCCTGAGCAGAGCCAAGCAGGATTCTTCTCCTTGATATGAGACTGTGGGAGACCGAGTCGCTGACGACGCATCAAGTGGACGTTATGTAACACACCACATATATACTGAGGGCTCGTATAGATCCACTGGCCTGATGCCTGCTCAGCAAACTGCACAAGTCAGAACAGACCTGAGACTGTTTGTAAAAATGGACGTAGACTCCGACGTCAGAAAGTGAAGCCAATAAGTGCCCAAAACATGTTTTCTGTGTAGTGACCAGCAGAGGGCGACTCCAACACTTTGCATGTGACATCCGACAGGTTGACATCATTCACAGCTGATTGTTAAATTACCAGCATTGGTTAATAAGTGATGATGTCATAAACGTGACGTGATGTTCACATGGATTTTCTCAGTTGCAAACTAATTTAAAAAAGTGGAGGCTTCAAAACTGCAGCTGACAAACCAATGGGTCACGTCACAGTCACACTGGGAACAAACCTTCAAAAAAGCCAGAACAACTTTACATTTTTTTGTTAAATTCAAATTCAAATTCAAAAATCTGGTTGAATTTAAAACTGAAACAACACTCGGCCTCTACGACTATAACTGTCAATGTTTGTCTCAGAGTAAAAGAGGTTAAAGAAAAACTGCAGTGAAGAAATGAAAATATGTGAAATGTAATAGTTTGTAATAGTGAATGAGACAGAAGTGACATCTAGTTGTTACGTGAACTATCATCAAACCTGTTTTATTGTCTTAATCAGAGGGAATTAAACTTTACACTGAACAGTGACTCACTTTATTCACGTGCACACACACACACACACACACACACACACACACACACACACACACACACGCACACACACACACACACACAGACACGTGTATGTAGACGTCATGTACAGATATGTGCTGAAGGGCTGATCGATCACTATCAATCAATCAAACTTAGATTAGATGAGATTTGAAAACAAAAGATAAAAGTTTAAAATACAAAGAAAAATTTATAAAATAAAAAATACAAATAGAATGAGGAAAAATATTTAAAAAAATATTTTAAAACAATATACAGTAAGTATATCATGAGTCATAGTTCCGAGGCTTTTATTGTGAAGGGCTGTGACGTCATGCTGCAGCTGCGGAAGTGGATATAAGTGAGAGAGTTAGAGATGAGAGACAGAGAGAGAGCAGCCACTGCAGCAGTCAGTGACATCACAGCCACGGTCAACACGTCACAACTGGACAACGATGAAGCTTCTTCTGCTCGTGAGCTTCCTGAGTCTGTGGAGAAGAAGCGATGGAACCGGTGAGAAAAGAAACAGGGGGGGGGGGGTGAGAGAGAGAGAGAGAGAGAGAGAGAGAGAGAGAGAGAGAGAGAGAGAGAGAGAGAGAGAGAGAGTGTCTATCTACAGTTAAAAGGCCAATTTTGGTTCAATACCATCATTGTGAGGACATTTAGTCTGGTCCTCACTTTCTGACTCACCTTTAAAGGACTGATTGGGGTTAACACTTGGTTTGAGGTTAAGGTTCATGTTAAGGTTAATGTTTGGGTTAGGGAATGCATTATGCCAACGAGTGTCCTCACAACTGTGTGTGTGTGTGTGTGTGTGTGTGTGTGTGTGTGTGTGTGTGTGTGTTTGTGAGGGAGACAGAGTGTGTGCACGTGCACTTGTGCAGGGCGTCGTCTCCATCCTGTTGTGGATCACAGAGATGTGAAGTAACGAAGTACAAATACTCAGTTCCTGTACTTCAGGAGGTTTGTACTTTTCTCTGTGGCTCAGATGAAAGCAGACTCAACATGTGATGATGTCATCCAGCTCCTCTGCTACATACGTGTTGGTCATGTTCTAAAATCCATGGACGCTCTTTTCATCAGGTGAAGATAATTGGAAGGAAACTCTCCAACATCTGCTCAGTTTATGTGTCGTTCAAATAATGAGATTTACCATCAACGTCCTTTATCCCCCCCCCCCCATCATAGTGCTGAGCAGATGAGAGGATTTTCATTTCTGGGTGAACTATCCCTTTAATTAATTATATTCTTATTTATTTGAACTCAAGTGTCTGTATCTCTGTTGTACCAGAAACTTCTTCTTCTTCTTCTTCTCTTTAATTTCTGATTAATTTAAAAACCTGCCTGAACACGTTTTTCTTGTTTCTTGTTCTGAAGAAAACCGTTTCCTTCTTCCCACACATTTTAGTTTGTTATTGGTGCAGTAACATCCTGTTGTATTAACGTGGGCGTCACTGGCACCACTGAGACGGTACAAGTTGTGTAACAGGTAAATTTTATCTCCAAGTGACTTCACGTGGTTTCATTTCCACTGAAGAGCTCAAGTGTTTATTCATTCATTTATGTTTCGCACCCACTTCAGGTTTTTGGAGAATTTGGTCTCAAATGAGCAGAAACCAGAGAGACACAAATAAAACCTCCAACAACAAGTGACAACTGTTGTACTCAGAGTTCAGACTCCAGAGGGGACCTCGGCCTGGAGGCCTGGCTGATGGTTGGGGAGCTTGTGGCTGTGGGGCTGAATATCGGGGATCCAGCACGGTGTCGTTGGAACAGACTTGACCTCGGTGGGCTCAGGAAAAGACTCGAGAACCAGCTGGAACTCGACTGAGAGAGAAAACAAACCTGATTTTATCATTTTGTGTTTCGTGACCTGAGTCTGATGCTTTTCCTGATCACAGACACTGTGTAGAACATCAAGTAGATCTAAACCTGACAGAACCTGAATATCAGTTCAACATGTTGGTCCAGACCCGACTCCTCAGGTACCCACACTGAGGTGGAGCCCACCGAGTGAGGGTCCACTGAGCAGCTGAGGTTCTGTGGGGAAGCTTCAGGGATCAATGTCTTCAAAACAAACTACTGTTCTCCCCACCAGGGGGCCTCATCTCCACTCAGCATCAATACACACGAGGGAAAAGGACAAATCCCAGCGTCTGGTCAGAACAGCAGGATTCTGGGATATTGAGGCAGGAAGCAGAAGCAGAGAGATCCGTCCAAACAGAACAATGGTGGAGGAGAAATGTGACTCGTCTGTAAACTGCTCATAAACTGCTGTTTGACTGTGGTGAACACGTGTGAATGGGTTTTCTGTCTTTCTTTAAACCTGATCACGTGCATGTGAACTCACTGATGTGCACGTGTGTGTGTTCCAGGTGCAGCCCTCATCAAAGTGGTGGTGAAAGAAGGGGATGAGGCCATTTTACTGTGTTCCATCAGCAGGAACATCAGGCAGGAGCTCTTCGACTGGAAGAAGGACAAGAAGGATGTGTTCATGTACGATAACGGAGTTCTACGTCCGGACGAGCAATTCAGAGGTCGCGTCTCTCATTTCCCAGACGATCTGGACGTGGGTAACGCCTCCATAATCATCAGAGCCACCAAGTGGACTGACAGTGGAAACTACACCTGTGATTTTCCACGTCTTGATCCAATCAGACGATCGAACATTGAGCTCGTCGTCGGTGAGTTTTTCCATAAAACTGTTGAAAAGATGATTATTTACAGACGCGACTGGTTCAAGTGTCCTCGAGTCAAAAAGGGGAGGAGTCCTCCACCTCTAAGGTCTGTGGCAGAGGTGACCTGAAATACACTGTCACTCCCACATCAAGCCCCGCCTCCCTCGCCCCCTCAGTCCCCTGCACAGTTTCAAGTGTTTTTCTAAATGATCAGTGGGCGGAGTCAGTCTGGAATCTGCAGGAAGTTACACTTTAGTTATTTGATGATATAAAAACAGGACAAAACGTCATGATTGACAGCTGAGACTGAACCGTGATTGGTCGAGTGTGTGTCTCAGCAGGACCACAAACGCTCCTGCAGTCTGACTCCAAATGACGTCATGGACTCAAGATGGCAGCGCTCGTATCGGAGATATTTTGGCTCCATGTTTGACCAGCAGGAGGAAGTGTAGAGGTGTCGTCCATCTTGATATACAGGCTGAGGCGTTTCCTGACTCTTTGTCCAGAACTGACACGAACCAGTCTCATCTGTAAACGGGTTTAAACTCAACACTGTTTAGTTTTCCATGTTAAACGTCTGTTTATGAATAAGTTTCCAGATTCACGTGTTTTGTCAGATTGATGACATCACACAGAGACTCTGACATCATCATGTTTTCTTTTTATCTTTTAGATCCTATCTTAACCTCTTAGGGCACATTTTTCACACGTGCACACGTGTCTCTTTACACTTTTCCATTTTAAACTGGGATTCAAACCCACAGCAGGAGCAGCTGCTGCATTTCCTCTGCGTCAGTGTAAAGTAAAGTCTCCGAGGTTTCATCGTGTGCGTTGATGTTTCTCACGGCTCTGAGACGCTTGATGTGCCAAACGATGAAACTGCAGAAAATACCCGTTTTCTTCTTGTGTTGTCTTGACTTCCTGTTTGAAACCGGACCAATCAGCGGTGATGGGAGTTATCAGGCTGAAACTCTCAGGATCTCTGCCTCCACTCGTCTTTTACATCTGCACCAAGTTTCATGTTGAAGGACTCAAGTGGCTCGGAGCTGTTTGACAGAGTGCAGTACCGAGCACGTCCATCAGATGGACACAGAGCTTTATAACTCTTCTCCAAAGTGAACAAATTAAGACGATCAACGTGTTTTCTGACGCAGAAAATGTGCGTTAAAGTTAAAGTTGTCAATAAAGAAGAAGTTGTTGATATTTAGATCAAGTTTCACATGTTGAATCTGATTGAATCACGTGAGTTTGGATGATAAACGAGTTTCTGTGGCTCTCCTCCACCGGAAGTCAGGCTGCACTCACTTCCATATATGGTCACACAGGTACATTTACCGGACACTTCCTCGAGTGTTTTCACGGTGCTGACTTTCTATTGGATAAAGCAGCTGTCACTCAAACTCACCGGGAGCTCTTGTGGGGATGCTGTCCTCTGATTGGCTGCTGGAGTTAAAAGGTTCGTTAACCTCGTCACTTTAGATCGTAGAGAGACGCTGATTGGTTGTTGTGCTGGTGGGCGGGTCCTGATGGCAGAGATACTGAACACGATTGGTTGAATCTTTGATGGAGTCTGTAAAATGGGCGGAGCTGTGGTTGTTCGTGAAGTTTGAGGAGCAGCGTTAAAACTAAACCAGAGAAACCATCACTTTATTCAGGGGGTTGTTTCACTTCCGGTCCAGATGAAACCAGGTGGATTTAATCTGACTTCTTTTCTGCGGTCACGTGTTTCCACTTTGTCTCTGACGTCACTTGTTCCTCCTTCGGACGTGATTGAACTGCGGTGACGCGCGTTAGCATGTTAGCTCCTAACTGTCCGCTGCCGTAAAGCGAGACGCTGCCGGTGTCGTGTCGTGAAGGTTCCCTGTGGCCTGTTCCCTCGTTCCTTCATGAACATGTGATGTTTCCAACGAGATGTGAAATGTGTGGATTCAACAGGAAAACGTTTCTAACAGCGACTGGTTCAGTTTCACGTGTAAGTCTCGGGTCGCCTGCAACCTCCGCTCCTCAAAAGGTTAAAAGACCGAAGTGACGAAAACATCCCAGGTGAGTCGGATCCGCAGGTTCAGCAAATGTCACCGGAAGGAAACATCACTTTGATCTGAATATGGAATACACTGTTGTTATGGATCTGGGGTTTGCTCATTGATATTAAAATAATTAAATATGATGCAGAGGAACACTTCACTAGATTCTAGTTGCTGACATCATCCACTGATAAACTTTTTCTCACTCAAGAATCAGTTTTATTTATTTTACACAGATTTCATGTCACAATTAACTTTCATGTTAATTCACTGTCACTTTTTAGTCCTTAATCCTGACAAACTGGATTTATTTTGTTCTGGTAAAATACACAAAATCAAGCAGAGAAACGATGAAGAACAAATATATATTGTACCAATATTGTTCTTCTAATTCTGTTGTATATGATTCTGTCATATGATCTATGTTAACAGGAGCATCTCCAAAGCCACATATCACATCACTTAAAGAAACAAAGGACTGGTCTCTGCTGAGGTGTGAGGTTCTTGGTGCGTCTCCAAAACCTAAAGTCTATTGGCTGGATGGTGAAGAAAACATTGTTCCTGCTGAAGAACCTCAGGTCTCTGAAAGTGGAGGCAGCTACGACATCATCCTCCAAACGACTGTGACCAAGACCGACCTCTATCGCTGTGTCTCCACACAGGAGGAGATCAACCACCAGATATATGCTGAGACCGATGTTTATATTGGCGGTGAGTTTCTTCGTAGTCATATTTTCATCTTTAAATAATGTTAACTATGTTAATTATTTTAGTGTCATTAGGTTTTTAAAATGTTTACACATGTTGAACAGAAATGAAACAGTGATGAAGACAGAAACCGTCTCAGACTGAGTCAGATCAGTTGTGAGTCTCAGAGACTAAACTTCATTGTTATACAGAGATAAGAGGATGGAGGAGGAGGTCACTGAGGTCACACACACACAGTCAGTGAGTTCAGGCTCCTCCAGCTGCAGCTCACATCTGTACAGGTGATAAACTGTGTGTTTGTGCTGAATCAACACAAACTGTAAAAACACTGATGGTCACATTCACAGGAATAAATGAGCTTCAGTGTGAATTCACCTTTTAGGAGCAGGAACGTCCTGAATCCTTGTCTCTGGACTGTGGAGATGGACGATATGAGCTGGACATGATCCACAGTTACACTCTGATTGTTCACTCGCTGCTTTTTGTCCTCGTGTTTCAGAGAAAGTGTTTGAGCACAGAACCTGAGCTCATTGACAAGTGGAGCTTAACACAAAGCTTTCAGTCCTGAAACACACATGTGAGCTGTGTCTCCTGAAGTCGCACCTCTCCTCAACACTGACCATCACCAGACTCTTTATGAAACATCTGCAAACACCATGTTTGACTCTGAGAGGCTGATCACATTAAACACTTGAACGTCACAGATTCTTCAACAGTCAAAGTCTGTCTCATGAAAGAAGTGAATGTAGATTCTCAGCTGTTTCCTCCACCTCTTCTTCACGGACATGTACAGACTGAAGTTCAGCTCTGACTCTGAGCCTCTTCATCCACAGTCTGTGACTCTTTGAGTCCAGATGAGGACTCTCTGAAGACCAGAGGCCTGTAGTGTTGGTCCACTGCCTCCACTGGGAATCCTCTGGTTCACATCAGTCCTGCAGCTGGAGCAGCAGCTGGTTGGAAAGTGACACTTGGTTTAACCAGTTAGAACTGAACTGGTTCCTGTTAACAGAGAGCTTTATAAATACAGTTTATTATAGAGGAGATTTCTGCATCACTGGGTTCAAATGGGTGAAGCCACAGAATCAGTTGTTAGAAATAGAAAAGTAATAAATATCCTTTAGATGAAAGAAAACTCTCCAGTTGAAGAAGAAAGAGTTTCTCATTGTGTCATCATGAGACCCAGTGTTCACTTTATTAGGAACACCTGCACATTCTGCTGCAGTTCAACTCAACAGCTCCGTCATCAATTCTACAAAGTTTCTAAAGTTCAGCTTCTGTTGTCAGACATGTTTAAATTCAGTGATCTGATTATTACTGAGGTCCCAGTTAAATGTGGTGTTGTACTGGACGACATTACACTAAGAACTGTCTCTTTAATTTAACCTCCCTGCTTATAAACACGAGGGATCAGAATATTAGGAACAGCTCTGAACGTGACACAGTCCAGTTCAACACCATCACTGCCTCTGACCTCAGGGATCGAACATGTGACTGAATTTAAAACCTGTGACTGTAAAGAAACTGAACATTACAGGAGTCGTGATGTGTTCAGGTTGTACAGGTGTACCTAATAAAGTGACTCAGTTAAAGTCTGATAACAAACTGAAACAACATAGAATATGAGAGGAATAGAAAATGTTTATATCTTAAAATAAGGTTTCATGTGATTTTGTTAATAATAATAATTGTTGTAGCAGAAAGAACGTGTTGACTGTGTCTGAGCTTCTGTCACGATGAGTCACTTCTAAATCTTCACAGAACGTTGTGTTTGTGATGTGACTCATGATGTTCTGTCAGAGCAGAGATCTGAGGTTTTATTCTGTGCTTTTATTTCTCTCTTTGTTTTCTCTCCTCTTTAACACTCTGTCTCCCACATTAACAAACAGAACCGCTGAACACAAAGATCCTGGTATTTATTAGATGTTTAACTCAATAAATGTTCTTTATAAGTTTTTCTTGATGTTCACAGGAGCAGCTCCAAAACCGTTCATCACGACACTTGGGGAAACAGGAGACGGAGTTCAGCTGCAGTGTGAGGTTCAGGGTGCGTTTCCAAAACCTGATGTTCAGTGGCAGAACAGAGCTGGAGAACCTAATGTTCCTGCTGAAGAACCTCAGGTCTCTGAAAGTGGAGGCAGATACGACATCATCCTCCAAACGACTGTGACCAAGACCGACCACTATCGCTGTGTCTCCACACAGGAGGAGATCAACCACCAGACTCATGCTGAGACATATGTACCTGTCCATGGTGAGTTTCTTTATATTTCTGCTTTTAATCATCCATCATCTACACCTCTCATCTTCTGAGAGTCACAGGCTGGAGGGGGGGGGGGTTCACCTGTCAGTCAAACACAGAGCTTCACAGACAAACAAGCATCATTCACACCCACGAGTGATTTAGATCAACCAGTAAAACACAGCCTCATGTCTCTATGGGAGGAAGGTGGAGGAACCAGAGAAAACCCACTGACACAGGGAGAACAAACTGCTGATCCCTTCACAGGTTAGAGCCCACAACCTTCGTACTGTGAGGAGACAGTTCCAAACCGCTGGACCACCGTGCCGTCACTGATACTTTTAGAAAGTTTGAATGTCCATTTATTTTCTAAATGTGAACACATATTGAGACTGAACAGAAACTGAACAGTGACTAAGTTTACGTGGACAATATTCAGACTGTGACCTTATTCAGAAAAAGACAGTATTTATATAACGGTGTTTAAATGAGTTGTTCATAAAATCATTAATTTTCCTTTTTACATTCTAATGAGTAATGAGTCTGATTCTGACGCCAACATGTCCGACGTTACTCTGCTAGTTTTAAACACAACCTGAGACAGTTTAACGTACGATGCTACAGATTTGATCATTTTAGGTGTTTTAGTTTGTAACCTTGAAAAACCTTTTTATTTTTCTGTCTTGTTTACATTAAAACTCAGGTCATGTGTCACCATCAGTTGGTAACGGTCATATGTTGATGTCAAAACGCTGTGAAAACTCCAACAGGACGTTACAACGTGATGAAGACGTTACAACGTGATGAAGACGTTAACATGTCTAATAATGTGACTAAAGTCTGAATACTCCTCATCTTCATTTGAGTTTTGCTTGTTCTAAATTTGACCTTATTGTGATGAAGAGGATCAGAAAACATTGTTTCCATGGCAGCGTCTTATTCAGACTAATGTCTTGTTCTGGTTACATTTAGAATATTGTGTCCATGACAACAGAAAGTGATGAAGACGTGGGTGTAAAGTTTAAAACGTCTCAGCCTGAGTCAGGTCAGTTGTGAGTCTCTGAGCCTGAACTTCATTCATCTCCAGAGAGAAGAGGAAGAACAACATGTTGATGAACTGTGTGAAACCTGAACTTCTTCAGTCTCTGTTTTCATTCAGGCTGCAGCTGCAGGTTTGAAACATGAAGGATCTTTTTCATATCTGTAGTAATTGTTGAAGCAGCAGAAGCTGATGAGAGAATCTCTGTGGAATCTGAACGGATGAATTCAAATTCAGAAATCACGACCGTGTCTGTTGTTTCACAGCAAAATAAAAGATGTGTAACATTTTCCTGAAATCAAACCCAGATTCCACGTAGATCTCTGGTGAGTGTTTGTGCTGAAACAGAAGAATTACACCAGGATGGATTATTAACAGTGTCTGAGCCGAGCAGCCGAGCAGGAGGAACGTGAGCAGAAGATCTTCTGCTCACGTCACTGAGCCTGGAGACGTTCATCCCACTGGTGTTTCTATCTGCTCGTCACTTCACATGTGCACGTTGAGTTCTGTGTGAAGGTTGTGACGCTGACTTCTGTCCTCTCTTTCAGGCGCTGGAGGGACGGTTCCTGTTTGGGTTGTTGCTGTCGGTGTTGTTGTCAGTGGGATTGTTGTCGGTGGTGTTGTTTACTTTGTGCTAAAAAAGAAAACTCACTCACCAGTATCATCTAATTGAGGTAAGTTTAATTCATGTGTGAAATCAATTCAATGATGACGAGCAGACGACAACACAAACAATTCTTCATCTCATGTTTAGAGTCTTGACAGAGACACAAAGGTTTCTGTTGGTGTTTATCATCGACTGTAAATAAAGACGAACGTGACTGTTAACAATCTATATCGCCCCCCGGTGGCTGATGGCAGTATAGGTCATGAACCCTTTTTTATATCCAGTCATTGATCGTCTTTATATACAGTCACTGATGGTGTTGTTGTATACAGTGTGTAGTTCTTTAGTGTTATTTGCAGTGTGTAGTTGTATACTCTGTGTGTTCTTCGTACTGGAGTTTATTTCCTGCCTTGTTGTTTTTCTTGTTGCAGATCCACCAGCAGCAGACGGGTTTCTTCTGAAAAGATCAGGATCAGATCGATAAGGATCCGTCTCCTCTGTAGCGTCCGTCTGCTCCGCCCTCTTCACTCTGTCACATGATCTGTGAGGTCGGCTGCTGAAGCTCGCGTGGCGTTCTGTGTCTGTTCTGTTGAAAAGCACGAGTGAAAAGCATCAGAGTGACGACCACACAGCGCTGTTTATTTAAAGATAATGATGTCATCATGACGTCAGTTCCACCACGTGACGACACATGATTGGTTCTTGTAAATAAGCTGCAGGTCTCATCTCAGATCTTATTGGCTGGAGAAGTTGATGCTTCACTAACTGAAGCTGTGTCTCAATTCAGGGACATTTGAAGAGCGACTGTGTCACAGCAGAGCGACTGAACTGATTCCAACACGTCCTCCTTTCCCTGAGCAACGACGCCACCACCTGGTGGATCCTTCTCAGGCCAACGTATCCCACAATGCATTGCTCTTCAGAGACTGAACTGTTCAAAGTGATAATGGCAGCAGGAGGAGACGAGACCAAAACTTGTGATGTTCACACTTTTCAATGTATCAGGATTCAACCGAACGTCTCCCGGTTCACACGTTAAAAACCAAAGGTCATTAAAACTGTGTCGTCCTGTCCAGCTGCAGCTCTGTTGCTAGGCGACAGCGGTAAGGGGGACTAAGCTGGGGACACAAATCACAGAAATCCTCCGTGGACCAGACGTCTCATTTCAGTTGGTCCTTCACAAAGGAGACGGCCCTGGAATCAGGACACAGCTTCTCTGACGTCGTGATCTGACTTCACAGTGACGTTGTGATGACATCATTCCTGCCACATGATCATTAATGACTTTTCAATATGTTTATAAAAGCTTCAGGTCGTATCTATCGTCCTATCAGATGCAGAGATTGTTGAATAATGCATGAAGTCATTATCTGACCTTTTCTTCAGAAACTGAAGTAAAACTATGACATCAAATCATGGAAACGTAGTTTGAAGGAGACAAAGGTATTTTAATAGTTGTATTTGTCTTTTATTAAATTATTATGTTGTACTTATGTTGTATCTTTCTAGTTTTACGGTGTTTCTATGACGCTACGATGAAATGTTTGAATAAAGAGCCGTGACGCATCAGTTTGGAAGGGCTGTTACACCGGATGTTTCTCACTTTCATTGATCTCTCTGCTTGTGGTTCTTCTCTCAGCTGAACTTTGACTCAACCACACGTCACTGAACTCAAACCTGCTGCTCTGCTGTTTTCTACCTGAGTCACTTCATGAAGGAATAAACATTCAAAGTTTATAAAACACTGCAGGGAATGTTCCAGTTCTAATCAACAGTCGACCTTTGACCTGAATCATATTCTGCTTTGATTTCATTTATGTTTTTTTTCTTCAGGACCTTAAATAAATAACCTTTATATGAAAATGACATTTACATCAAATCGTTTTCATATTTTGCTTCTCTGAGGAAGAGAGTGGATAGAAATTGATAATTAGACATTGGTTGTTTAGTGTGTTGTTCCTCCAGTTCTTCACTAGAGGTCAGTATTACACTAATTACTTTGAGTCAACACATTACACCCTAACCCTGACATCACATTTCACTGACGCTTTTATCCAAAGCGACTCACAATAAGTGCATCAACCTCGAGGGAACAAACCCAGAACAAGAAGAATCAAGAAAGTTACACGATTCTGCAAAGTTATTATCTGTGATTCTATAAAGTGTAAAATAATATTTAACAGGATCAAATGATATTACTGTTACAGTTTTGGGTTTTGTGCACTTACTTTATTTATTTGATTGAACTATTTGGAGAGAAACAAGCTCAACTTTGACTAGTACACAAAATCTGTTCTTTTCACCTGGACACATTTTGATCACATGGTTTTTTCTGAGTTTGCAGAACATAAGAAAATGTTTGAAGGTAAAATTTCTAAAATTTACAAGAGGCCAGTTGTGTGTTTATTTAAAGTCCATGGTGTTTTCTCCTCTGGGCAAAACGGACTTCTACAGGGAAAGGAAGGACAAGGAGATAGAGACAGGGACTCCCTTCACACTTCCCATGCCAATAAAAATAACATGCTTAAACTAACTTCAACCTTTCTTCAAAAAATGATTCCCTTTGCATAGATATAATGCATTTAAATAATAAACTGTCAGGTAAACCTATGCTTCTCAGATTATTTTTATGTTTCTGTAGGACCTTTCCTGTATTTTTTCGACCACAAATATGTTTTGAATTAACAAACTTATTTATACATTTACAATGAATCAAATATCACAGCCTGAAGTTCTACTAACAATAGAAAGTAGATATTTATATCTAATACCTCATAACAATACTTGCAGTCCTAATAACATCAATCACAAAAGTTACAAAGATGGATAGGCAAGTTTTACTCTTTGTCAAGAGCATCTCTCCATCCTAAGATGGTCTGTCCAGATACTGGTCCAGATACTGGTCCAGATACTGGTCCAGATACTGTGGATATACAAGTCCCACTTGGAAGGATGGAGTGTCGTAGCATCATCAGTGAGAGGCTGAATCAGATATGGCAGCAAGAGTGGGATGGAGACACCAAAGGATGAAAGCTATATAACATCCAGGCATCAGTTAAACCTGTCAATAAAATACCCATGCCTCGAATAGATGAAATCAAATTGACAAGGCTCGGACATGGTGGACTAGCAAGTGGGTTGGTGCTTGTGGGAAACCACAGAGATGGAAACTACAACTGTGGAGTCCTGGAGTCTGTCCAACATATTCTGATGTACTGTCCACTCTCTGCCAAAGAAAGGAGGGAGCTTTTTATAGAAATAGGCAAACTGGGTACTGAAACCTTTTCTGTAAAAACACTGCTTGGTGATGGGATATACAAGAAGGAGAGAGAGATAGGAGAAATCATGCACTTCCTGAAAACTACAAATTTATATCGCAAGATATAAACTGAGGGCATAATCTGCAGTGATAATTCCCTCCGGTGGGAGGCAGCAATGCAGTAAATAGTGCCTAGTCTGCCGGAAAGGAGAAGGAAAACGAGAAGAAGAAGAACAAGTAGAAGAGGAAGAGAAAGTTTCTCTGAATTTCTCCTTATTACTTTTCTCTAGTTATTTGTCAAAAATCTCAAATAACGGATCGAGTGCATTTGGTTCAGGTTTGTTTTAAACGTTTCAAAGCTCGTAGGGAGCAGCTCGCAGCAGCTAGCAGCAGCTAGCAGCAGCTAGCAGCAGAAGTCATCTTTAACTATGAGCCGGACGATGTTCTGGTTCATTTTAACTGATGTGATTCTCTTCGCCTTCACGAGTGTTGCGGTTGGATCAGTGCTGCGAGACGGACAAGGTAAGACAACAGTCAAGCTACCACGGGAGGCTAATGGGGCTAGCATATTATTATTATTATTATTATTATTATTATTATTATTATTATTATTATTGTTGTTGTTATTATTATTATTATTATTATTATTATAAGTTACCAGAGTTGTCATAGTTACACAGGGAACTTGATTTACTCCTTCGACCTCCACAGCTCCAACACTGCAACTGAAATGGCCCCTGAAACTTCTAACAACACTAGAATTGAGTACAGTGAATAAAACAATAGATTTAGAAGTGAATTTGTATTTTAAAGTTCATACAACGTGATGTAGAACCAGAGCCTGAAATAACAATGGAAATGAGGATACAAGAATAAAGTTACATGAGACAGTAAAACTAATACTAAACAAAAGTGGCAGAAAATAGTAACGATGAAAGTAGTATAGGATAGTACATATCATATATTAATATTATTAAAATTAAATATTAAACACATTCTGCAAGAATAGTAATATTGTATATTATGGCTGTACAAAACACACACACACACACACACACACACACACACACACACACAGATGAAACCTATACCTGCCCTTGTTGATTGATGAAGTTGAAGTGACATGTAAACTGATGTCTTGTCTTCAGGATCAGATTTCGTCAAACTGTTTGTGACAGAAGGGGATGACGTCATCCTGTCCTGCTCTCCACGGCCCAAGGTGAACATTGAAGGAACAGTGTTCGACTGGAAGAAAGATAACAAGGAGGTGTTCCTGTTCGATAACAGCAAACACTACGGAAACAACCGCTCGGATCAGGATCAGGATTTTAAAGGACGAGTCTCTCATTTTGTTGACGAGCTGAAGCACGGAAACGCCTCCATACTTATCCGAGACACGAAGACTACTGACAGTGGGAACTTCACCTGTATCTTTCCACGTCTTGAGCCCAGGCAAACCTACACGACTGAGCTTGTTGTTGGTGAGTACGTTCATAACACAGTTAAAGAAGCTGTGTGTAAGTTCCTGCTACTGCTACATACTCAGCATTTACATCGTAGACTTTCTGTCCTGATGTCATTGGGGAGCTCGTTCCACCGTTTAGGAGCCAGGACAGCAAACAGTCGGGATTTTGTTGAGTGGCAGCTGATTGGCAGATGCAGAGCAGAGTGGAGGGGCTGGGGTATAAGGTTTGACCATGTCCTGGATGTAGACTGGACCCGATCCGTTCGCAGCACAGTGCCAAGTACTAGAGTTTTGAAACGGATGCGGGCAGCTACTGGTAACCAGTGAAGGGAGCGGAGGAGTGTGAGTGAACTCAGGTTAAAGACCAGTCGAGCTGCTGCTTCCTGGAGGAGCTGCAGAGGTCGGATGGCAGCAGCAGGTAGACCTGGGGGGGGGGGCAGTAGTCTATAGGCATGAGATGACCAGAACCTGAGTGAGAAGGGGCTGTATTCTCCTGATGTTGTGCAGCATGTATCTACAGGAACGTGTTGTTGCAGTGATGTTGGCAGTGAGGGAGAGTTGGCTGATTTTCAGGTGGTGTGCAGACATCCACTGAGAGATGTCAGTCAGACAGGAAGAGATTCCTGCTGCTGCCTGTGCTTCAGCATAAAGGGCATTTGATGCTAACGTCGGCTATATAGCAACAACTTACACGTAGCTTCTTCATTACCTCTGTGGAGCGCAGTGTCGTCCATCTTTATTTACAGACAAAAAAGTAATTCATTATGAATGTTTCATTTTTGTCTTTCAGGAATGACCTTCAAAAACAGATTAGGACAAATCAAGGGTGAGAGATCCCTATCCCATTGATCCCTATCCCAGTGGTTACATTGTCTTGAAGGGCATTTAAACTTGAAATATAGATGGACAGACAGACAGACAGACACATATATGGATGGATAGATAGATCCTGAGGGAAATCTAGGAAAATAAACTAACAATAATACAAAGACAGGACGTGTAGTTAAGAATAACTGTGGTTTTCTGTTTCTCTATGTAAGAGAAATGATAAAACATTATAATATTACATTTCTCTGGTTGTACCAGTGGTTAATAAGATATTCATGTATTTACAGGTGCAGCTCTACCTCCATATGTCAAGATACTTAACGTCACAGGAGATGGGGTGCTGCTCGAGTGTTTGGTTCGAGGTGCTTATCCAAAGCCTCAGGTCGAGTGGCAGATGAGTAATGGGAGCGTCGTCCATGCTGAGGAACCGCAGGTCTCTCCAAGAGGACACCGCTTTGACGTCCTCCTCCTCACCACCGTGAAGAAGACCACGACCAACGTGTACCGCTGTGTGGTCAAGCAGGACGGCTTCGGCCATGTGATTCATAATGAGCTCTTTGTGCCAGGTGAGATTCTTTACATGTACTTATACATATACTGTATATACATATAAATGTATGCGTGTGTATGTATAAACACATAATGTAGTAATGTTGTCCGTATATATTTTCTTCTGTCCTCAGACAATCTCTTCAAGGACGAGTCCCCCACTTCTACCAGTTGGCCCATGGTTGCTATAATAACTTTAATAGTAGCTCTGGTTATTGCACTTCTGGTGATTGCATTTCTAGTGAAGACCATCATGAACCAGAGGAAAAGTAAGTTTTTATTTAAGTGATTTTAACAATAAATTCACAATGTGTCAAAATCAAGGGAACAGAAACTTTAGTCTGTCTCATATTAAGACAGAAACTCTCTTCAACCAGTGACAAGATGTGCAGATCTGAGGATGGGCTGCAACCAACAACTACTTTATACTACATCGATGAATCTGTCGAGTATTTAGATTATTTAATGATCAATACTCATCTTCTTGTACAGTGCTCTTTCTATAGGTTTTACAAACATAACTTGTCATAATTCAAGTTCAAGATATATTTAATTCACCTCGATTCAAGATCCCTTTAATTAAGTGAGACTATTTTGTAGTTATCATGAATTATGACAAGTCAGAGTGAAACTGAACATGACTGAAACTGCAATTCAATATAGTAATAATATAACTGGATTGTAGACAAACCCCACACACATGAATGGAAATCTAGTTTGGATCTTACTTGTCTAAATATTTAATTCTGTTTTGTCAAAATAGCAGAAATCATAGTGTTGAATGTTGAATTGTAAACTTGTGTTTCAGAGTTGTTGTCGTGTAAATGTTACCTGATGTTTTGTGTAACCTTGATTGTTCTGTTTAAACTTAACAATAGAAATTTGCTTCTTGTTTCAGACACAAAGACAGAAGGATCACCAACAGAAGAACTACGACTGAACGGTACAGTAGTTCAAGTGCTCGTTTGATGTCGTTGAGTTTGCTCTTTCTAATACTAGTTTTATTTTCCGCTGATTCACAATTTTACTGGACACAGCATTAATATAATGGATTCGTTTTTTAAGGGCATGTTAACTAAAAATTGGATAAAGAGTAGTTTCACCGTCTGCTCAGTCGCCGTTTTTAGATGAACCTTGTTGAATGTGACGCAGTGATTTCACAAGTTGTGTTCAGCAGCGAGTTGTCTGTGAAAGATGATAGAGAAAATACAATCTGTCTGTTGGGAATCATTTCTGTTCAAAACCGAAGTTGATGTGAGACATGCATCGGTTTTCTTTTCTGCAGGTCATCAGACGAATAACGAACCCGGATCTACACAGACGACACTTTAGGGAAATTCTGCAATAATGGTTGATTGTCATGAGTATTTTTCACAAAATTGGAAACCTGTATTGTATCTGTCTCAATCAAATTTGATTTGAAAAGCCTGTATTCACAAACCAAAATTAGCGTCATAGGGCTGAACAAGGTGTGAGAGCCTCTGTCAGTGTGGAGATGAGGCTGAGCTGCTTCTGGACTGATGACTCGGGATGTCACGATATGACATGTTGGTGCCACGATTACTGTCAGAGGAAATATCACGGTTCTCAGGAGTTCTCACGATGGCCAGTGTTGGTGGAAATAAGTCTGTTACGTTAGTTCCCTTCTCTCAACTACATTTCAGTGGCTCACACACAAATTTCGTGACTTTCGAGAGGCAGGACACCGTAGTTGGATATCGTAGTTTTCTCAATCCTTGCCGTTATGAAACCGTGACACCCAGAAAGGTTCGGTGTCTCTCTCTCTCGTCACAGTGCAGCTAATACAGGAGAATGTTCTTTTTTAGATGCTGTTTTCAGATCGTGATGCTGTAGCTCTGGCGAAAAGGAAAATATCATGCTTGAAACTTTTAGGAAATTGAAGGAAACAGGATTAATTTGTATATATTTTTGTGACCATGTTATCAGCCATAATATTTAAGCTATCAAAGTCTACCTTCTAAAATCTGAAACACATGGGCCAGTGTTCTAAAAGTGGTCAGTCAGCTATTCTCTTTCAATTTAAAGCTTTAGTTCGGTACATATTCAACTTCATTTTTAATCTTTTACAGTCTATGGTCACTGATGTGAATTGAGAGCTTTTTAACACCAAGTATTTTACATTATTATGTCTGCCTGATATGTGCACAAGAAGGTTGATGGTTAGATTCTCAGCACACAAGCTCAATGCACAAGCGTGCTTGTAAACATGTTTACATTTTCATGTGGCCATATTTAAAAGTGTACGTCAACCTGGGAAATATGACTCCTGCGATAAATGAAGCCATACAAAGATTTATTTCTGAATGAATGTAACACTTGTTTTTAAATCCGACTACACCTTGAATAATAGTTTAAACAATTTAGTAGCACTGAAATGTCACTTACTAATAGCACTTTGTAGTTTGTCTTTCTTGAAGAAATAGCACTTTCTTTATTCTTGTTGCTCTGGGTTTGTACCCTCATGGTTGATGCACTTATTGCGAGTCGCTTTGGATAACAAATATCCATTTTACTCAAGGATGAAATTTGAGGGAATAAGATTTGGTGCAAACTTTCCCTTAAACTCAAAGAGGAGTTTGGTGCTTGAAGGTCTTGTCAGTGTGACCTCATGTTACTGTTTCAGCTGCTGAATGACCTGTACTGGAAGAAAAGTGTGTAATCAAAGAGAGTATTTAATATTTAGACAGTATTTTCTCTTCTGTTCTTTTTTCATTTACTTTTTTTTTAAAGACCATTTTATACTGTATGCAACATTTTTATATAAAATCACAAACACTCCTGTCAGGTATTGCTGTATTGCTGTTAAATTGATTCTCATTCCTCTGTGCCTGCGACGTCATGCGACCAAAGCAATATTTCATTATACACAATATTTCATTGACGTCTGCAGAAATAAAAAATCTTGAATCTGTTTCCGGGTCGTCCCATTCTTGTGAACACGATATCTCAAGAACAACTTATGGGAATTTCTGAAAATATGGTGCAAATGTTCAGTGTAACTCAAAGATGACGGTTGTGGCTGTGCAGTGGGTCGTCCTCTAACCCGAAGGTTGGCGGTTCGATCCCAGTCTTCCCCTTTCCTGCTGCATGCCGATGGGTCCTTGAGCAACACAGCACATGATACTGGTGGTCAAAGGTCATAGTGAAAAATCCGTGTCTCCTGACTGAAGTGTGTTTGTGGTTGAACATGTGAAATGAAGACGGGCAGAGTCGTAGCCGAGTCAATAAAACACAGTTTAATGTTCGTCAATCATGAGTCCACAACACGTCAGTTTGGTTAGTGAGGAGGAAAGAAAACAGTATTTACATCTACCATCGTACACGTTCACAGTTCAGTACCATGCTAACACAATAAAGACTTTTATATACAGGAAATACTCATCAGCATCATCGTACGAAGGGATTCTATCGTAGCAACTATATGGATTTTTCATTGATGCAAAACACACAAAGTAATAAACCTTCCTCAGCTGCCCTGAAATAATCATAAGAATTAGAGAAAAGGAACTTGTATGTTTTGCTGTTGTCTAAGTTTTAAAACAGTTTTACATCAGAAAGTACAAGACACTGACAGTCTACATGTTTACAATGTTTGCCCTTTATGATCGGTATAAATACTCTGTGTATATTTACATCAACCAGCCTCGTCCCTGCACTGAAGTCCACTCGCACGTATAAAACTGTTCTGTGGAAACACCGGCTCACAAAACAAACCGTTCGACAACTTCAGCGCATAAAGAAACGGTTCAATATTTTAAAGGGGCCTTTGCATAGTTTATCCTCAATGCAGAAGCTGAAACTTTAATTAGAGGCCGGAATATGAAGCCCTACTGAGGAGGTTATGTTTTCACCCCCTGTTCGATTGTTTATGACCAAGATTACGCAAAAACCACCGGACGAATTACGACAAAACCTGGTGGGAGGATGAGTCGGAGAAGAACTCATTGAGTTTTGGGGCAGGTCTGGATCAGTGGGCGGATCGTAATGAGTTAGGACCTTTTTCAATATTTCCGTTGTTTTCTCAGAGAATAATTCACGGCTCTTGATGAAAACGTTTACACATGTTTACAGGGACTGACATTTATGAGTGTGTGGGATTGAGTGCTGATCCCAAATCATCAGGATCTAGTGGATTTAACTGTGGTTTCCTCAGGGGACTGTTGGGTCGGGGGGGAGACGTGCGCTCTGCTGAGTCACCATCAATTCAAATGAACGATTTCTGCACTTTTTTATAGCTCCACATTTACAAGTAAAATCAGATTATCATTAATTATAGAAAAAATATACAAAAAGGTTTATTACTTTAAGATAAGACTTTATTGATCTGAAGGAAAATTGACAAGCTTTGTGTTTATTTATGTTTCACTGCAGTTTTTAAACGTGGACTGTTGCTGAACTCTGCAGCTAACAACAGTTGTTACTGTCTTCACTGTTTCACTCATTTTGATCTTTAGGGCAGTTAAACATTTCGATTTCACCTTTTACCTCCAGTTGTTCTTGTGGCAATTGATGAGTTTGTTTTTAAATTAAATGATATTTTCATCCCTGAGGCTTTTACTTCTGTAAATTTGACTGTTTCCTATTTGTGTTTTCTTTGAGTGCTCTGTTTATTTTCTGTACTCGGCTACAATGAGGTGAACAGGTCCTCGTTCCTTCCGGTTGAAGTGAGACCATGAAAAGACAGAATGTCTGTGACAGAACCAAAGAGTCGACGTTGAGCGATCAGCTGCACACGCTTCAAGTGGTTTGACGATCTGAGCTGGTGGAAAAAAGGTTTTACATTTTTAAAACAAAAGCAAACAATGCATCATCCTTCACAGTATCTTTACCCTTCATCACAGCCATTTAATATCCTGGTGATTTGAAGGTTTCCAGAACTAGACGTCAGTGCACAGCGCCCCTCCACCTCTGTGTATTCACTCACTCTCTGTTCGATGTTCCATTGAATAAACATGCATAAAAAAAACTGTATATAGGTTAAAAATGTACAGTCATTCATTTCATAAAAACTGGCAAAAAGTGTATATTTCTCAGTCAATATTCTCTATAAATGTCATCAACCTGATCGTTTGCACACATTTACATCGTCAGCTAAAAAAAAAGTCCTTTTCTGACGTCACAACCTTAAATTATATGATTTCTTCACCTTCTCTTTGCTGCACGCAACGTTGTCAGGAGCTGCAACAGTGAAACCTGCCGTCGTTTGTGTGTGAGTCTTCTGAACAAGTGCACGTCATGAATCATCGCCGAGCAGCTACTAAACGACTCTGGAAGCCATTTAACTTGCATATTTCACCTTCAATCAAAAGGACTAAATATAAATTATTATTCATATACTTTTATATACTGTTTTACATGTATCTACACACTTTGATGCTTCTTTTGGAAAATATAAAAACCTCTCAGCTCCGACAAGACGTCGTCATCGTTAATATATTGTATCGGGAAAAAGAGACTGAAGGAAATGACGTCTTTCATTTGAGGAAACAAAGCCTCAACCTATCGTTCGGCTTGTTGTTGTTGTTCAGGTGGAAACACTAAGTGTTTAGTTCCGTCATTATTACAATTTCTTTATGTTTTCAACTTTCTGTGGTCCGATCTTTGCTTTTATAAAAATATGCAGAGGCTATAATTCTTATATGTTTTGATGCTCTGTTGTTAAAGTGCGTCTCGTCTGAGCGTCACCACGGTGACGAGGTGTCAACCTGATAAAATCCCTTTGAAATGTTTCATGTAAAACCTGAATGACACCGTTGTGGTGCGACAGATTTTAGAAACTTGAGTAGATGACGTCAGAGTGAAAGTCTGATTGTTTAGTATTTCTGAGCTCGATGACACGAGGATGGTCGTGTGGTTGAAGGACTTTCAGACTTTCTGAGGAGCCGATGATTTTAACGTTGCATCTTTGACCTTCAGTGTTTGTTCTGGTTTCTGGAGAAGGTCAGGACCGGTTCCCTCATGTCTCAGTTTCAGTTTGGTTCTCACGTCTTTCTCCTTCTTTTCTTTCTCTCGGAAAAAAGTTTCTGTTCTTTGTTCTACAAGTTTCCTCAAATCTTCAGTCGACGTCTCACTCCTCGCTGATGCCGTGCTCCCACGCCACTTTAGCTTGCTCGTCCTTGGTCGCAGCGATTATGGGCTGGGAGATCTTGCGTGGCATGGGCCGTGGTGCAGGAGGCGGTGCAGACTGGGCGTCTTCTTCCGGGATGCACCCCTCTCGGAGGTAGGGCTTGGGCGGCAGGGCGGGAGGAGGCTCGTGGAGCTGGTAGAGAGGCGGGTGGTGGGGGATGTAGTGGGGGTGGAAGTGGTGGTAGTAGTGGTGTTGGGGGTGTGGCAGCCCGTCCTGCTGCGGTGGTTGTGGAGCGCCAGTGGAGGTGGAACCCTGAGCCGGGGTGACGCCTCCTGGGGCGGATTGGCTGCGGCAGGGCGGGAGTTTCACTCCGTCCAGGACCTCGGGTTCGGAGACGCTGTACCTGACGGGCTGGTACGGGGAGTCCAGGTCGTCCTGGTCGGTGGTCCAGGCCTGGCTGCTGGGGACGGACTCCAGGGTGTCTGTGCGGCTGGCCGGGGCGTCGGAGGAGGAGGCGGGGCCGCCGAAGTTACTCTCACTGAGGGAGGAGACTCCAGAGCTGGCGCTGCCTGATAAGGTGGAGTTACTGCCATCCAGGATGGACTGTGGACTGGTGGGCGAGGCAGGTATAGGGTGCAGGGGAGACTGGAGAGAGAGAGACAGTCAGGACATAGACATGATGGAAGTACACAGTCACTTCAAACTGCTAAAAACAGGTGGTTCAAGAAACCCAAGTCCAGTTGACCTGTTTTTAGCACTTGGATATATCATGACCTGGATGACTGAGATTCTCACTTCAAATCAAATTTGAAAAGACAAATACTGAAACACAGAATAAGATGTGGACATAATCAACACTGACTCATCGTGAGGAGCCAGTTCCTTTAGCAGGACAATGTTTATTTGATGTTTTGTTTTAACAAAAGGGTTTAAATTTGGTCTAAATCTGGACTCAAACACAGAACATGATACTGTTGAATCTCTCTCTCTCTCTCTCTCTCTGCTCACACAGAGATCTCAACATTCAAAATAAAAAAACAGTACAACACATCAGAATAAACCTTGTTTCTGTAGCGGTGTTCATAAAGAAGTTGCAGAGGAAGAGGACGATAAGAAGAACAAGAAGTGAACAAGTCAAATATTGTTGTTGTGTTTAGGATTAGAATTAAAGATCAGGACGAGGACATGAACGTTCAAAACTAAACAGAAGTGGAAAATGGATATAAAGCAGAAGGACAGAAAGAAAAGGAGTGAAGGGAGATTTCTTTCACCGATGACCTCTGATGACCTCTGATGGCCTCTGCCAAGGACGTTCATCTGCGTTCGTTTCTCAGCAGCACTAAACCAACTCTACCGGACAGATTCCCATGACACGTGGCTGAAGGATGAGATTTGGGTCAGTGAAGAACTCACTTTAGGTGCGTATCCAGATTTTTTGTTAACACTTTGAGACGTGAGGACATTATTCGACATCATCTCTTGAATAGTTCGTGGCTCTGGATGAACAATCAGACATGTTTAGAGAACTCTTATCTATGAGTGTGTGTGATCTGGTTCCATTTAAGCCTGTTGGGCCTTAGCAGAGGTGTGAGCTCCACTGTTTATCTGAACCCTGGCACTTCCTGCTTCTGACACACAGGAAGTAGACGACACAATTTCCTCTCAACTCCACATCTGAGATCATTGAATGAATGTTGCTCAGAAAGTCTTTCACAGAATGGTTTTATCTGCAGTTTGATTTTAAATCAAACGTCTTTGTGCAGCAGCAGAAGGAAACAACGGCCGTGAAGTTTCCCAATCCTGGCACAAACGCACAAAAATGGACACAAAGAAATGCACACACGTGGAAATGCACTTTTGTTGGGGAGTGCACACGGACACATGGACAGACAGACAAGCATCCAGACCGACAGCAGGAGTGAGGAAGAGGAGGAGGAGGAGGAGGAGGAGGGTACCTTTCTTAAGGAGCGCGCAGGGAGAGCTGGAGGGAGGTCGCTGACCTGGTGGTGGAAAGCGTCAAAGTGCATCGACAGGTGTTGCCCTACAGGGGGGGACACAGCAGGACTGACTGAGAGAGAGGCACACTCACACACCTCAGACCAGAGAGGAAGAGGAGGAGGATGGAGAGAGCGGGAGGAGAAAGAGAGAGAGAGGGAGGAAGAAGGCTGCAGCAGGAGGACTAAAGAGGAAGAGTCGGAGCAGAGCAGAGGTGGAGGAGTGTGTGTGTGGGGGGGGTGAGCACTCAACCAATCAGGAGTCAGTCTCAGCTGTCAATCATCACGTCTCAGCCTGTTTTCATATCATCAAATAACTGATTCAAACCAAACTGATCAGAAACATCAGAGAGAGAAGAACGACCTGAAACACACACACACACACACACACACACACACACACACACACACACACCAGTGTCATACCGTGAGGCAGGTTGCGAGGGGGAACGGGAGGTGCCATGACAGTGCCAGCGTGGGCAGAGAGGAAGGGGAGAGCATCTCTGCTTCCACTGTCCAAACTCCAACTACTGGGGGTGGTGAGCACTGGAGGACAGAGGAGAGAGGAGAGAGGAGAGAGGAGAGAGGAGAGAGGAGAGAGAGGAGAGAGGAGAGAGGGGAGAGGAGAGAGGGGAGAGGGGAGAGGGGAGAGGAGAGAGGAGAGAGGGGAGAGGAGAGAGGAGAGAGGGGAGAGGAGAGAGGAGAGAGGGGAGAGGGGAGAGGGGAGAGGAGAGAGGAGAGAGGAGAGAGGGGAGAGGAGAGAGGGGAGAGGGGAGAGGGGAGAGGAGAGAGGGGAGAGGAGAGAGGGGAGAGAGGAGAGAGGGGAGAGGGGAGAGAGGAGAGAGGAGAGAGGGGAGAGGAGAGAGGGGAGAGGGGAGAGGGGAGAGGGGAGAGGAGAGAGGGGAGAGGAGAGAGGGGAGAGAGGAGAGAGGGGAGAGGGGAGAGAGGAGAGAGGAGAGAGGAAGAGGAGAGGAGAGGAAAGAGGAGAAAAAGGTGGAGAAGAAAGAGAGAAAGAAAGGAGGTGAAGAAGATAAGTGTTTCTTTCTTTTGAATAGAATCTCGTGCTCGTGTGAGTGACAGCTGGAGCTCGTACCTTTCTCAGCCACGGAGAGGTTGGGGTCGCTGCAGGGTTTACACGGACCAATCACCTGATGGAACAGCGCCCGCTGGAAGTTCGCTGGCTGAAGAGAGAGAGAGAGAGAGAGAGAGAGAGAGAGAAGCAGAGGTAACGCCCACCAGCCAATCAGTGAAGTTTCTGTCTACAAACATTTGTTCTCCAGACTCATATGAGGTCCCTGTGACGTTGTCTCCGGCCGTCAGCTGTCGACGACCTGCTGTTAATGACAAATTAAACTTGAATCCATCTTCGTCCATCTGAGTTGTGTCGACACTTCTGCTCTCGACCAATGGATCAAGTGTAAATACATCGTGTTTTGTTTGAACCTTCCACTTTGTGTCAATAAGAGCTGTTGGGTCCTGTCGGTCAGTACCTGGCCGTTCTCCGTGATGTTGGTGTACATGGCGCTGCTCGGCCGCTCCCTGTGCGGCGGCAGCAGCATCAGCATCTCTCTGTTGTGTCTGTACTTGTCCGGCAGAGAAGGAGAACCGACTGCAGGAGGACACACAGGAGGGAGGAGTCAACAGAAACTTACTAGTGTCTGAAAAACAGAGATGAATTCTCCGAACGTTTCATGTAAACTCATCAAACATTCCTCCATGTGGTGCTCGTGGGCGGCACTGAGGTACAGTGGGCTGCTCACCTCTGATGGTGGAGGGGGCGGAGTGTATCATCTGAGAGGGCGCAGAGTGGGTGGAGCTAAGGCTAGAGGAGGAGGGGCTTGCCTGCGAGGGAGAAACACAAATGAATTAAGTGGAAAGAGTGATACGCTGTGTGTGTCACAGTTCACCTTCATACAGTATGATTTCTATTAATCTCATCTTCATTTAATATTTGTTCAGTATAAAACAAAGACAGTTATTCTTCCTGATGTCACTTTCAGTCATGTTGCATTCACACTAATGAGATCACTGTGACCTTTGACCTTAACTGAGATCTAATCAGTCTGTGAGTCCAAGTGAACATTTACGCCATATTTTTGCGCCAGGGTTTTTGCAAGGTCACAGTGACCTTGACCCATGAATTTTCATCTGTTGAATCCAAGAGGCCAAGTTCCAATGGCTGCCACATAGAAATATTACACAACCTGATTTTAAGCCCATAAAAAGCACAAATCTTGGACTCGTCTCCTGCAGGTTGCTCTGACAGCGCGGACATGGACTCACCTGCATACGGTAGAAGTCCTCTGGGTGCTCCACCACCATCCCATCGGCCAGGATCAGCAGATTGCCAACGTTCCCCATCTCACTGGAGTTGTGGGAGGAGAGAGAGGAGGAGGAGTTGCGCACTGGAGTCAAAACAGCTATGGGGCTGGGAGGTTGCAACCAAGGAGAGACGGGGAAGTTGGAGGACGAGAGGAAGGAGGGAGAAGAGAAGAGGAGAGGAAAGAGGAGAGAGGAGAGGAAGGAGGGAAGAGGAGAGAGGAGAGGAAGGAGGGAGAAGAGGAGAGGAAGGAGGGAAGAGGAGAGAGGAGAGGAAGGAGGGAGAAGAGGAGAGGAAGGAGGGAAGAGGAGAGAGGAGAGGAAGGAGGGAGAAGAGGAGAGGAAGGAGGGAGGAGAACAAGGGCCAAGCGAGGAGCCGTGCAGAGTGCATTCAAAAAGAAAACGCAAAACAGCAACCGCAACATGCGTGAAGTGATTTGGTGGGAAGGAGGGAGACGCAGGGCGATATGATGGGAAGAGAAAGAGAGAAAATGGAAGAATTTCAGAACATGTGATGTGTCCAGTCGACGGTTGGAGACACAGAGATGAAGTGAGGAAGAAGAAGCAGGTGAAGTTCAGTGTGTTAAATAAACAGAGGTCGTCAATGAGATGGAATCAGCGTCACAAAGAGACATGAAGAGAGAAAGTGTGTGAACATGTGACACTGTGAGCGGATGAGTGCGTCGCTCAGCGAGGACGAAGCAGTGTGTGTGTGTGTGTGTGTGTGTGTGTGTGGGGGGGGGTGCTGACCTGTGCCGGTGCATGAGTTTGAAGCTCTCGGGGCTCAGGGGGCTGTGTGAGGCCAGGATCCCTCTGGGAGTGTTGGCTCCTGAAACGGCCTTGTCCAAACCAGGAAGACCCTGCAGCGCCACATAGAAACACTGCTCTGAATATTCACACCGCTCGCACACTCAGGACAAGTGCGACAGGCTGCGTGCACTCACGTGGCAGAGGCTGCTCCTCATCATCTGGAACTGATCGATCAGCTTTTTGTGCAGCGGCCGCATCTCTGGGTGCACCAGCTTCTCGTGCACTGCCAGGCCGACTCCGAGGATGTGAACCTGAGGGAAACATGAAGCATCGTGTTCAGTGTGAAGAAACCCTGAGCTCTCTCTGTATTCTCCGTCTTCACGGCATCAACATATCCTCTCCTCTCCCCAACATATATACAGTTTGAAGCATTGGGCCTCATAAAAGATCGTTTGGATTATTTTCCTACGTTTATACGAACATCCACAGCTTCTGTCCTCAGAAAAGTGTGTAAATGACGTGTGTGAACATGAGGAAAGTTTCCTGTGTGTTTTTAAGTGAGTCTGAGTTTTAGCAGAATTAACGTGCCAATAAAACCATATATGGCTGCACTTCCTGCCCCATGTCAGAGGGGAAAAGAGAAAGAAGAAGAATTTTACAAAGTCAGAGATTGAAGTTGTGATTTCAGAGATGCAGAGGGGAGTAGAGCAAACGTCACAGCAGCGTCAGCAGAGGAATTAGGAGACTAGAGCAGAGACTGAGGCCTCACCTGCTCCTGCATCAGGTCTTTGAGCTGCGTGATCTTCTCCGTGTCCTCAGGGTGGCTGGTGATGTATTCCTTATCAAAGAAAGCCTGGTCACAAAGAAAAGGGTCTGATAAAAGTCCTGCATCACTTAGCCCTGTGCTAATGCTATCTGTGATCTGTTGAGGCAGTAAGAAGTTCAGTGTGATGATCAGAGGAACTTTATGGACATTTAACACTTCTTCAGTCCGACCTCTTGGTATCTGGCGATGCCTCCGTTGACGGCAGCGTCGATGACTCCGTTCAGGGTCATGCTGAGCAGGTTGATGTTGCCGTGCAGCTGCTTGTGCTGGTACTGACTGATCAGAGTCCGCAGCTCCTGGTTCTTGTTCTCCACCACAGAGACGGCGTTTTCCAACGGACTCACCTCCACCTGGAGGAGAAGGATTCACATTCTCTCCATGAACTCACTCTACAGGGGAATACGGCCGTGTTGCCTCAGTGCCACAGTGTGGACAATAATAACTACCTGACACATGATGGTGATCCTGATGATGATGATGGGTCCAATGTACATTTTTTATCGAACCCATTAAATTGCGATGCAGATCTGGATCCAGGGATTTTGATCTCTTTCATTAACATTGTGAGAAAGGACGTTCTCTGGGAGAATAATAATGAATCTTGATGATCCATATTTAGATATTTATGGTTGTGTGAGAATGATTGACTTTATTGACTGCTGCTTCCTTGGCAGATGTTTTTCTGACGTCTGACATTCTACATGTTTCCTGTTAATGCTTCATTCTTTGTGTGAAGTTTCTCTTTGTGGTTTCATCACAAATCATTTCACATATAGTTTTACTTCCTCCTCCTTCACCACAGCCTGAAACACCTCGCCTCACACCCTGCAGAGGGTTTTACCAGCATATTTAAAGACTGGCAGCAGGAAGTTTGTGGTTTATTTTTTTCCAAATTACTGTCCATCACATTTTTCAGTTCACTCACCAGCTCTCGCTTCTCCACCTCAAACCAGCGAGAGATTCCAGGCAGAGGGTGCGTGAGGATCAGGGTGGTCCTCTCGATCCAGAGACTCTGAAACACAGAGAATCCAGAACGTTTGGTCTGAACATCAGCAGCTCTGAGCTTTTTGAAAATGATAAATGAAAACCATCACAAAGGATTTTCTGGGTGGCACAGTGGTGCAGTGGTTAGCACCTCACTGTCCCCTCACAGCAGGAAGGTTCCGGGTTCAAACCACCAAACCTTTATTTATATAAAGATGGACATGGATGCAGACAGACTGCATCACAGCAGCGAGACCAGGCTTTCCACTTTCAAAGGCTCCTTTAAAACGTCCCTGAGAAACTGAGGCTCCATCAGGTGGATCCTTCCCGGCCCAACATATCCCAGCATTCATTGTGCTTCGCTAACAAACCATTTTCAAGGACGTAACGGTGCCAGGGACTTCAGCTCTGTTGCTAGGCAACACCAATAAGGGCAGGATGAGCTGGGGACTCACTGAAATCCTCTTTAGACCGGACCGTCTCATTTTGGTTTGGAGTAAAACTGGATTTCTCAGGGTTTGATGGAAACATTTTGTAAATGTGAATCCACAAGTCAACAGAATATGAAGAAATTCAGCAGAGACTTGCAGGAAAGAGCGTGTGAACCTTTCTCCTGCTCACCTTGAACTCGTTGTCTCGGTCTTTGGATCCTTTGTGGAACGGCCGGTCGTAACGGAAACGCCGAACGTTGTTGACCCTGTAGAAGCTCTTGATGCGGTCCGGTACTCGGTCCATTTGCAGCACGGTGACGCCGTCTGGCACCGGTGTCACGGCGTAGATCTGGAGGTCTGAGGGGAGGAGGTTAAAGAGCCGACCGAAAACATGGAGGACGTAGAAACGCATAAAAACAAACTCCAATAGAAGCTGCAGGAAACATTCAGATTCAAATGAGACGAACACCAGCACGTGCACACTTTAACACTTTCTACTGTTTTCCTGAAGGATACACTGTGCGTCACACTGCAGAATCGCCTCATCCGGCTGATTGGGATGCTGCATCGCAATGGCTTGTGGGAATTCTCCCAGCATCCTTTGCTGGAAGGCCTCTAACCTTTCGTAGTCATGACCACGACACACAAACTCTTTGTTCTGGAGAGATCAAAGTCAAAGTGTTTATTCTGGAAGTCAAGTCGTTTACTTCCAGAATAAAAGGTTTTAAAAAATCAAAGTTTTGTCATTTGAGGAAAAACCTTTCAGACGAACATTGAACTCACTCTGAGGAAGAAGGGGAACTTCCTGCCGTAGAATCCCACCCTGAAGAACTCTGGCTCCAGACGCTGCTGCTCCATAATGTTGTCATAATACGCCGCCTCCATTTTCTACACAACACACACACACACACACACACACACACACACACACAGGGGTCATGAATTCATGACGTCTATAGCACAAGATGGCAGCGCTCGTGTCTTTATTCACAATCTGTGGTTTCTCATGTATGTGTTGTGTTTTGTGGTCAGAAATACAGTGGAATCAATCTTCATCGCTGCACAGTTTGAACAGGAAGTGGTTTTCAGAGAGGATCTCAAACCTGTGTTGATGAGTCACTGATGAAAAACTAGTTTGTGAGGTGTGGTGCAGACGCTCACCCGTATCCAGCTCAGACTCTGGTAGTCGTACAGAGATTCATACTGGAAGGCCAGCTCCCTGCAAAGAGGGATCCCATACTCCCAGCACTGGAGCACGCACACACACACACACACACACACACACACACACACACACACACACACACACACACACACACACACCGAACACACACGCACACACACACACACACACACACACACACACACACACACACACACAAAGATTTCATTAGTGTGATTTCAAACAACAAATGGCGCTCACTGTATTTTCTTTCTCTTTCCTGCTCTAAATGAATAATGATCTTGTCTCTTCCTTCAGATTCTGTTCATTCACATGTAGAATCTGTTTATAGAGACTAGTGGAATATAAGAGATAAAACATGCTCAGTTATATTTAAGGACTCCATATTGTGTGTGTGTGTGTGTGTGTGTACCTTTCCCTTGTTGAAGTAGTGGATGACCTTGCGGCAGAGCGCCTCCTTGCGGTGCCACTCTGTCTGAGCAGAATAATGCAGGAACTCTTTCAGTGGACGCTCGTCCCAGTGCAGCAGCTCCCAGTACAACAGCAGAGTGAACGCAGCCTCTGTGGACACACAACCACCGTGCACAACGACAGCGGTCATAAACCCTCTATACAGTGTGTGTGTGTGTGTGCGTCTCTTTGTGCGTGCTGTACCTGTGTAGTTCTCAGCCTGTAGATGCATATCACACAGCTTGTGGATGTAGCGGATGTACATCTCCTCCTTGTTGATCTCTGACTTGTAGAAGTTCTGACACAAAGCACAGGAACACAATTTCACTTGCCTAAGTTCCTTTTTTTAAATTTTTGATGATTTCCATCAAACTTTGTAAACCTGATGGAAACTTGATCTTACCAGCAGGTTGACGGTGCAGCCGATCTTCTTGTTCTCCGTCTCGTCTCCCTTCATACAGTCCCTGAAGACAAGAGAAGACCCTCAGGTGACATTTGGGCAAAACATGACTCGTGGCCACAAGATAAAAATCTGCAAACATGACTGAAGAAGCCTCCTGGACGAGAAATTAAATGTTCGGCCTCAATAAGGAGCTTTAGTTTGGCTCTGGCTGTAGTTTTAATAATAATTATATTATGTGTGTGTGTGTGTGTGTGTGTGTGTGTGTGTGTGTGTGTGTGTGTGTGTGTGTGTGTGTGTGTGTGTGTATGTGTGTGTGTGTGTGTGTGTGTGTGTGCGTGTTACCTGTAGTCGAGCAGTCGCTCCATCAGCCGTGTGACGGACGTAACGAAGGAAACGCCCGTCTCTCTCCACGTCTCCTGCTCGATCTTCTCCAACAGACTTTGAGGAAGAACATAAAGACGTAAATTAAACACAGAGTCGAGACGTCGTGATCTGAAAACAGTGTTTTTACACTTTTCACCGAAACTGAGCGAACTGAAAACAAAGCAAATGTAAAAACAGACTTTAAACTTTCATTACACTTAATTGGACCTTTGGGAGAGAAGAGAAAATTAGTGAGGTTAAAGTAAAACAGCAGAAAATAACTTTAAGGAGCTCACAAGGTAACAAGGCTCAACTGGATTCTTCCCTAAAAACATCCCACATATGCAAACAGATATTTTGACACGACGATAAAAGGAGAATTTAAGATATAAACAGGTAACATCTGTTTTCACATCTGTATCACAACAATAAATAAAACTTTAAATGAATTGAATCACTCGAACCTTTATCTCTTAGTTCAGTTCATCGCTCGTCTGCAGAACTTTACAAAATCGTACTTTAACTAAATAAGTAGCTGGACTTTCAGCAGAGGGAAAACTTGGTTGCCACGTGATGGAACTCCGTCTCTTTTCGTGTTCGGGTTCTGACGTACGTGGACGTTGTGTATTTGGAGTTTCCGACGCTCGAGTCCACAGAGGGAACGAGTCCGTTACAGAGGAGGGACTCACTCTCAATAAAGCTCAAAAACCTTTCACAATAAAACTCTATGGACGGATGTAAATACCAGGTCTGTATTAAAGTGTGGTTCAGGCCACAACTTTCTGTTCAAACCCGAACGAGTCAGAGAGAAAGAACCGAGCCCGATGTTTTCCATCTCGTGTGTTTTATGCTTCTGTATTTGTTTGTCTGTCTCTTGTTTTTCAATAAATAAAATAAATATATATAAATAAAAAATAAGGATTTCCTACAAATGTGAAACCTCATGTGTTCCTGTGTGTCAGTGGTGTCGTACCTGGGGTAGGGCCCAAACAGCTGGGTTCTAGTCCCGCAGCACAGAGCAAAGCAAACACACGAGAGAGTGTTAGAGCAGAAGAGCAGAGTTAATGAGTGTTAACAAGAAGAGACGGATTAAATCAGACAGAGACAGAGACGAAGGTGAGGGTCAGAGAAACGGTCGGTTCAGGCTCCTCACAGCAAACTGAAGAGTTCTCTGTAGTTCTCGTCTCCTTTCCCTTCAGAAACCAAACTGTCCAGTTTATCGATCAGTTCAGCCTCCACCTGCACACACACACACACACGCACACGCACACAAACAACACAAACCATCAGGGCTTCTTCATGGTCATCACGTGTGTGTGTGTGTGTGTGTGTGTGTGTGTGTGTGTTTACCTGCTTGAAGTTTCCATTCTTGCGTTGCTCCCAGTCCATCATGTCGTGGAAGATGGGAATCATGATGTTTCTCACCTCCACCTGAGGGACCAGCGTCACTCCCAGGAACGGGCCGATCATACCGGGGATGAAATGGATCTTATTCTCACCTGCAGCCGGAGCACATCCACTTTAATCAGTCAACCAATAATCAATTAAACTAATACCAGGAGAGAAATAGCAGCAATGCACAGGTCAAGTGGGACGTAAATAAAGTTTGTGTCGATGAAAGAGCAGAGAGACTTCACAGGGGAGAAAGTCCTGCATCTGTTCACATCTGCTTGTGTAACCACTTCCCTGCAGTTTGTCAACTCTCACCCAGGTTCTGCCACATGCTGAACAGCTCGTAGGTCATCATCACCCTCATGTCACCGTACCTGCACAGGCAGAAGTAAGAAGTCGTTACAACATGTGACTGAGGACATATTTAAACCTGACGTCCTGACTGAGACTAAAAAAGAAGAAACTCCAGGTTATTTTTTCCCCTTTTTGTTTGAATGGGATTCATCACATAATAAAACAAAAAACAGAAAAACACTGAAACTTGCTGCAGAACCAGAAAAAGATCCAGAGTTTGTGAATTTAAATAAATATTTCCAGAGGGTTAATTTCTCCTTTCAACTATATCAGGGAATGTTTAACTGTTTATATGTTTTATATAACTGCACATGAAATATGGAGATAAAGTGAAGTGAAGCACCCTGTGAGTTACTTCCTGTTTCTTCCTCTTACTTGTCTAAAACCTTTTTCCTCTTCGCAGGACTCAGGTTTTCCAGCTGCAAACTGGGCTGGTTGATGTAGAGCACGGCCAAACTGAAGTAGGAGTTCCACACCTGCACACACACACACACACACACACACACACACACACACACACACACACACACACACACACACACACACACACACACACACACACACACACACACACACACACACACACACACACACACACACACACACACATTTTGAAAGTGTATGTTTTTTTACCATCTTGAATATTTGTCCTTTTTCTTTTCTTTTTGTGAATTTACTGGGTTTATCTTTCGTAGTTTAATTCATAGTTGAATTTACACCGTCATCAAAACAGTGTGGATGTGGATTATAAATAAATATCCTGCATTATAATAAAGGTGAAAAAGAATCGTATCGAAGCAACAAAAGTACATTAAGAAGAAAAACTGTGTTAAAACAACCGGAAACATTATTTAAGACACTGGAGTCGGTTTCAGTCACTTTCACAGTTTCCATTTGGTTTGTGGTTTTCTTCCACGACTGAGCCTCTCTCTCTCACACACACACACACACACACACACACACACACACACACACACACACACACACACACACACACACACACACACACACACACACACACACACACACACACACACACACACACACACACACACACACACACACACCTTAAAATCAAATTCTGCTTCGGTGAAGTTCTTGTGCAGCGCAGGTGACAAATACTGAGCCGTGGTCAGGATGATGCTGCAGAGAGAGAACACACACACACACACACACACACACACACACAGTCAGATGTGCGTCCAAGCTGTCAGGGGAGGGAGGAGCTCCATGTTTGCGTCTTACTTGCTGGTGAGGAGTCTCATGATGTTCCAGTCACGAGGGAAGATACTGAGCTTCATCAGATTTCTGAACACACACAGAATCTTCAGCAAGAATTCCTGAAGACAGAAGATGAAGAAAACGTTCCTGAGACTCAGCGTGAATCCGTTTTATTTATATACTATCTACTGCATTATGTTCAGGTTCTTTGCATATTTTATCTTTATAACATAAACCAATTATATTCATATGTATATCGTTTATTGTGAACTTACACCCATTTATATATTTATACATCCCCAAGAAATCCTCCTGTGCCTCTGAAGATTACCCATAATATTCTGTGTGTTGTGGAAAATGTACATTATAGTGCATACTTTTACTCGAATCCTATCCTTTCTTTCCATATCTTTTCGCATATTATCTTGTTTCATATTTTCATATGTTGTATATTGATTTATTATATCTTATTGGAATTTCTGGCATCATATCTGATCCTATCATCATTATATTGCATATGATCGTATCATATCATATTGTATCTTTTTTAAATCACATCATATCATATTGTGTATTATATTATTGTATATTTCCGAATCTTAACTTATTGTATCATATTACATCTTGTTCTGTTTTTACATCTCATCGTATTGCACTGTACATTATCTCATCAGAGGTTTACTGTATCTCAGCCGTCAGGAAGGTGAAGCGTTCAGGACCTGAAAGTCTTTTACCTTCAGCTCCTCTTTGCTCTGGAAGTTTTCCATCAGGCGCTGGAAGTGGATGTCGGTCATCTGGCGGAGGAGGGACAGGAGGCAGGACACGTACTCTCCCTGCCAGTGGGGGAGCGGGGACAGACACGTGAGCCAATCACATGGAAGCACGTTGGCGGGAGATGAACAGACAGAGGCGGGAAAACACGAAGCTCTTTCTCAAACTGGCTCCACCTACTTACCTGAGAGTCACACTCACTCTTACACCTGTGGGGGGGCACTCACATCTGGTCCAACGTAAGAGCATCGACAGTAAATAAAGATGGACGACATGACAGCTCCCAAAATGAAGCTAAAGTCGCCCCCTGGTGGCTGGCTGCAGTACATGTCATAAACCCCATAAGTAAGTGTATGGGGCATTAATCAAACAAAAAAAGTATAGTATAAGTTAAATAAGTATTTCTGAAGGATGTTTCACAACAGAAGCACCAGGAGGAGACATGTCCTCCATCTTTATTTACAGTCCCTGTGTGAGAGGCATCATTCGCCCTCTATCTCCATGTTAAGGAAATCCTAACATTATATAGATTATTACACTAAATACTCTTAACTAGTCACTTAGGGTGTAGTGGGTGTTAAGTAAAAGAATAGAAATTCAAATCTGTCTTTAAAATGTACAATTTTTTAAATTAAGCTGCTGAGAAAGAAGAGCACCTGACTCATGGAACCACACAAACACACAACATGACACATCTACAGGTCAACTAAAACACACACAAAGAGCACAGTATAATACACAGAATACACAGTATTAATACACAGAATACACAGTATTAATACACAGAATACACAGTATTAATAAGAATGATTAAAGCGTGCAAGGCGGCATCCAGGAGACGAGGATGAGGAGGACGAAGACTGAGTTACGTCTGATGAGAAAAACAACAATGAGAATGTGAGGACAGGTTTGAGGACAGCTGTGTAGGCAGATTCGAGGACAGGTGTGAAGACAGGTGAGTAGACAGGTGTGAGGACAGGATTAAGGACAGGATTAAGGACAGGTGTGAGGACAGGTGTGAGGACAGGTGTGAAGACAGGATTAAGGACAGGTGTGAGGACAGGTTTGAGAACAGGTTTCAGGAGAGGTGTGAGAACAGGTTTGAGGACAGGTGTGAAGACAGGTGAGTAATCAGGTGTGAGGAGGGGTGTTAGGACAGGATTAAGGACAGGTGTGAGGACAGATTTTTAGACGTGAGGAGGCTAAAATAAGGGGAAAATCCACAGGTCTTAAAATACTGAGCTGGGACGGATGAGCAGGCAGATGCAGGGTGGACGAGGGTAGCGGGAGGTGAGATAGTATTAGTAGTAGTAGTAGTTGTAGTAGTAGTAGTAGTCGTATTGTTAGTTACTAACAGTGATCTCCGCGGTGCACTGCGGACAGCGTTGACCCCTTACCGCCTCCTGCGATTGGCTCTTGCTCATGATTGACAGTAGGCTCTGCAGGAGGACGTCCAGCAGAGACTCCACCATCATCTCCACCTCCTCCTGCACTGATGTGTCCTGGAGACGAGAAGGAGACCAAGGATTGACTCAGACGTCGGGTTGATTGACACGCCCTCGTTGTGGTTACAAACATAAAACACAGGAGAGTGAGCAACACTGTTCCTGTGACGTGAAGAGATTGACTCCTGCTCGACGGGAGGCCGGTATAATCCGTGGACGGTGCAGGAGCATGAACCCGGTTTAAAGTCACCACCCGTGCAGGACTCTCAAAGACATCACACCCACAACACACCCACAACGAGAGCCGGACATTTTCACAGAGGTCGATTCCTTCTGAAGGATTCAACATCTTCTGCAGCTCAAACTTCATCAAGCTTTTCAAAACAGGACGATTGTTGAGACATTGAGAGGAAGAACTTTTGTACGTGTGTGTGTGTGTGTGTGTGTGTGTGTGTGTGTGTGTGTGTGTGTGTGTGTGTGTTACCAGTGAGCTGGTCTTGATTATAGAGAATATAGAGCTGAGTATTCCAGAGCAGATGAGCAGCTCTTTCTGCTGCCTCAGATGCAGATGGATGTGATGCAGGACCACAGGCAGCAGGATCCTTCGAGACTCTGAGGACACACACACACACACACACACACACACACACACACACACACACACACACACACACACACACAGTTGCGACCACCCAAAATTTGCATTTCAAGATGAAATGTATAAAAACACGAACAAGATCTTTTGCACGATTTGTTTTCCTCTTTTGTTTGTTATTAAACAGAATTCTACAAAAACTACTGGATGAATTTCCACAAACGTTGGTGGAAGGATGTGTTATGGGTCAGAAAGAACTCCATTCATTAGAGGAATAATATTTATCAGCGTGTGCAGCCAGCCACCAGGGGGCGATCAAGATGATTTGGCCTCATCTATATGTAAGGCCCATAAATGAAAAAGTCTCTACCTGGGAATGAGAAGAGCCGGCTGTCCACAGTGCGGGCGATGGACTGCAGTTTGACCACGTCCATGGACTGTCCGATGTGCACGGTGGACGGCATGCTGCCCAGAGTGCCACGCACAAACTCTGCCACCTCCTGCACCGTGAACATCTGCAGCAGCTCGTCAAAGATGGCCGGGAACGAGTTGAGCAGAGCGGCCTGAGGAGGAGGAGGAGGAGGAGGAGAGGAGAGGGTGAGCGGCCGTGACGGACGAAGGCAGAGCGCAGTCGACGTGAACTCAGTGAAGAGCTGAACATTTCACCACACAGGTCCGACAGCCAATCACCTTCTAACAAGTGTAGAAGGTTTTTATTTCAAATTTGATGAAGTGAAGTTCATTTTTACAATTTCAGCTTTTCACTGGTTGAGACTCACAGGAGAGCGGACGAGGAAAAAGTCATTGGGTGAATCGTTAGTGGATTAGAAATAAAATCACAGTGAGTCTTGGAAGTGAAGAAGAACTGTGAGGGAGAAGTGAGAGAAGTTATAGTTCAACACACAGCACAGACACAAGTGGGATCAGAAACCAGTTCATAACTTTGACTGTGGACCGAGCAGAAGGAGATCGATGGTTGTGACTGGACACAAACATGTTTCAGAGGTTAGAACCATGGACTGAATAAAGATGGACGACACGTCTGTGCAGTGGCGGTCGTGGTCCCTCTGACGCAATCAACCAATCAGAAGTCAATCGTCATGATGTTTCTATATCATCAAATAACTAATTAAAACCAAACTTCCACATCAGTGTGATTTGTGGTAATTAAACAACTTATAATAAATTGTAAAACTTATTTTCTCTATTTTGTGATTTAAATCTTTTTGTTTTAAATTCCCACTGTAACAATGTCGTCCTTCTTTATTTCCAGTCTATTTTCAAATGAACCAGGTGTGTTTTAGGTTACAGGACTGGGATGTGTGCAGCTTTGTGAGGGTTTGACGAATGTGTGGAACTGTGAAACCAGTAAGGGCGAAGATGTGCAGGTTCAAATCCTGTTTGTGTGTTAGTGTGTGAGGTTGTCAAGCAGCAGGACAGGTGAGCAGGACTCTGGGCTTCACACGGGGGACGGGGTGTTTCCCCCCACACGTCTACTTACTGACAGTGGCGACGGCCGCAGAGCGTTGGAGCTCCAGGCCTGAACGCAGTTGGCCTGCCCGCTGCCGGGTGCCTGCCCTGGGGCAGCGGGCTGGGACTGACCCAGGGCAGAGGCTAACGCTAAAGGAGCAGCAGGACCTGGGGCTTGATTTGTGCCTGGACAAGGCTGCGAGCCCTGTGGTGCATGGGCGTGGAGGGAGGAGTAACAAGGACCCGGAGGATGGAGCAAAGAATTGTGGGAGGTTGATAGAGGAGGTGAGGGAAGGAGGCAAGGAATGGTCCGAGGTACAAGTAGAAGGAGGCACATGAAGGAGACAAGAGTCAGATTAAAGCAACTAGCAGAAGATAAGAAAGCAGCTAAAGAGGAAAATCAACTATAAAGAAACTCAGTCGTCATGGTAACAGTTTTAAAGGAGACACAGGATGTTTTTCTTTCTTCCTGAGTGATATTAAGGTTTTATAAGAATAACACAGTTCAGCACAGAGAGGTGTTGCCTGTGCTGGAGCATGGACACGTTTTACTGTCATAACACACAATCATCAACCTGAAGATGAACAGAACACGTCTCCTTTAAATTATAAATAAAGTTACATAAGAGTCTCGTCTAAGCTACAAGGACACAATGAGTGACAGGGACACTTCAGGTCTAATGAAAGGTGATTACTTTACATCCAGAAATATGTGTGTGTGTGTGTGTGTGTGTGTGTTCTCTTACCTGTGTGAAGATGAGGGTCTCGGAGTTGCGGCTGTCCAGGCTGAGGACGAAGCGGATGGACTGGAACAGTTCCTGGATGCTGGTGCGAAACTGCTCCTCCTCCATCCCACATGTGGCTCGAGAGTAAAGGATCCTGGACTGAACGATGAACTTAAACAGATACTCCAGAGCCTGAGGGGGGACGACGGTGAGGGAGAGAGAGAGACCGAGACAGAGAGACAGAGAGAGAGAGAGAGAGAGAGACAGAGAGACAGAGAGACAGAGAGAGAGAGAGAGAGAGAGAGAGAGAGAGAGAGAGAGAGAGAGAGAGACAGAGAGAGAGAGAGAGAGAGAGAGAGAGAGAGAGAGAGAGAGAGAGAGAGAGAGAGAGAGAGAGAGAGAGAGACCGAGACAGAGAAACCTTAATGCCATGTGAATATTGACTTAAACATATGATTTATCTTCTAATATTCTTGTTATGTCTCTATGGGGCGGAGTCATTGTGTTTTCAGGTCTTTTAACAGGATATCTCAATAACGCCTGGAAGGAATTTCTTCAGATCTGGTACTCAAAGGTCAAAGGTCACGGCGAACTCATATTATCACGAAAGCAATATTTCATGAGCACACGCTGGTCGGCTGAGACGTGAAACTACTTGGTGATTTATTTAGTTTTTATCACAAAGTCTCAAAAATGAACTGAAATGACAGTTTAAACATAAACGGACAGAAACAGGCTGAAGCTCAGAGGATGTATAAAAAACCCTCAGATCTGATCCGACAGCTGCCGTTTGTCAAGTCTTCCCTCAATAATTCACCTCGTCCACTTTTACACAACAGCGAGACGTGTGTTTGAGTCTGATGAACATTTGAAATGTTACTGCATTTAGAAAGCAGCGCGACACTGGAATCGCTGGAACACCTCGTGCTTGTGTGCTTCCACCAACCAGTGCTGCTTCAGTCGACATCCTCCTTTTACCAGACTCACATGAGGTCACTGTGACCTTTAACCTTTGAGCACTGAAATCTAATCAGTTCATCTTTAAAGGTTCAGTGTGTAGAATGTAGTGACATCTAGTGGTGAAGTGTCAAAGAGAACCTGTGGGAGCTTCAGTTGTCATAGAAACTCAAAAGGTTTAGTTTGTCCAGTCTGGGCTACTGTAAAAAACATGGCTGCCTCCGTAGAGAGGAGCCGCTCCTGATGTAAATATAAAGTATTTAAATATAAAGGATCATTCTTGGGTAAAGAACATAATAAACTGATATAAAAATGTCTTTAACTTAACACTCAGACACTAAACTCGCTGTCTTGTGTGTAGTTTTCTTGCAGCCTCAGGTTGTTTGAACACAACACAATGATGACACAGTTGTTGAACTTTAACCGAATCCACATATAACGACACCAGCGGCTGTGATTCCTCTGGACCTCTCACCCTCATGGCTTCCTGGATGTGGTCCTGTCTCACCACCTCTGCAGAGCGATCCATGTACCACTTCAGACAGCGGATCAGCTCCCTGGAACAACACAACACCACTTTACAACACACACTTCAACACAAGTTTAGGAATACAGAACAAAAGCTAAACTTAAATTGTCCTTCAGGGGACGTGAGTGAAAAGAAAAAGTTGAAATAAGAAGATCTGGCACAGTGGAGGTCAACCAGTCGCCTCCTGCATCTCAGCCGGTTATGTTTCCATTTGGAAGTTGAGTTGTGTGAAACTTTAACCTTCCACTTCCTATAAATGTCAAACATCTGAATGTCTGTTTACACATGAGCCTCTGCTCAGAGGAACACAGCCGTTCACTGTGACACGACCTGAGCTCAACACACAGGAAACATTGGAGCTCGAGAAGTAATCGGGTCAAAGATGAAACCACTCACTTGTAGGCCAGAGCTCCAGCAAAGTGCTTCTGAATGTACGTGTCCATCACAGGTCTGAAGTGATAGTATTTACTGTCCCTGAGCAGGTTGATGATGAACACCTGAGAGAAAGAATCAGAATTCATTCAAGTCATGAAGAATTATACTGAGGCTCACTCAGTCCCTTCTCCCCATATCTCTTTCTTCCTCCCTCCCTTCCTCCCTCCCTCCCTTCCTCCCTTCCTTCCATCCTCACACACACTTACCAGTGACTGGAACACCAGTGGTCCATACTTGTCTGTGTTGTCGTCTAAGATGGAGAACAACGTGTCCAGAATGTCTTGTAGAAACTGTCACACACACACACACACACACACACACAGACACACACAGACCCAGTGAGTCAATTTCATCTTGTATCTTTATCTCTATCTTCTGTCCGACGACACCTCACCTTGACTATCTCCTCTCCACTGACGTGTCGGAGCCGGCCGAGGATGTCCATGACCCGGTCCGGATGAGCCTTCCACTTGAGCAGAGCCAGGAGGTCGACTGAAAGACAACGGCCACCATCAGAATCAAGATGCTTTCACACATGAAGTCCGGACATCTGGACGTTTTCTTGCAGCCTTCAAGTGAAATGTCTGGAAAATGTCAGGGTGAGTCCCTGTGAGAAAACAGCAGGAAAATGTCTCGTCCTGAACGAGTCAGGACCCGGACGATCTCCTGCTGCTTCTTCACAAGAGAAACACTAACTACACAAAAAGTCCAGGCACTATTTTCAGGACATTATCCAGAATTTATGTCTGAAAACGATTTCAAGTGAAATAAAACTCAACTTGCACAACAATCACAACACAAGACGCCTTCCTCCTCCGCATGAAGGAAGCGCCCCTGTATTATTACTGTCTGTGTTATGATTGTTGGTGCAGCGGGTGTTGGGTCAGTACCGTTCTGAGTGAGCTTGGTGGAGGAGAGCTGGGTGGAGATCCAGAAGGTCTCCTTGGTGCTGCGCTGGAAGATGAGGCTGGAGGGGATGCTGGGACAGCTGTTGAAGTCTTCTTTACAGCAGGGCAGGCCCAGGTAGAGGGCGTGGTTACTGAACGTGGTGTTCTCATCACACTGAGGTCAGAGGGACACAGAGGACGGTAAATCCTCATGGATTCAGACTGGCTTCTGTCATTTGTAGTTGTTACTCCATCATGTTAAAAGACCCAGACCCTGTGGTGGCCTTCAGGTTAAGTACAAACACTAGAGCCAGCGTTTGTTTTGTCTACTCTCAGCTACCGTAGAAACATGGAGGAGCTAAAGGCTTCTTCTACGTTAACGGAAACACAACAATTCTCTGTTTCAAGTGATGATACACAAGTAAAATCATTATAAATATCTTATCCTGAATTGTTATTTCTGTCATGAACGGTTCATTGTTTCATTTAAAAAATTTTAATTCACAGCTTGTACAAACTTTTCAGGATTTCTTTCTGCATATGTTACATGAGAGGAAATGCAACTGAAAATTATAAATTACGTTAAAACGTGTATTGAATATTTACACAACTGTGGGATTAAATTTAACTTTATATGTCAAACCTTGCTCCTACAACCCGGAGGTAGAACAAAGATCAAGCTAAAGAACAAAAGATAAATAAATAATAAAGCCAATAAAAGTAAATAGAAATAAAAGATCAAGGAACATAGAGATATTCACATCGTATATAATTATACGTCCGTAGTATCGTAACAACGAGTGAACGTTTGACCTTGTAAACGTAGAGTTCGTGGCTCTCGTCTGATAGAGTGGTTCCATCCTCCCTCATCAGAGGAGTGAAGGCAAAACCAAACAGCTTCTTCTCTCCTTTGTCTTTAGCTGTAACGAGAGAGGACGAGGAACGACATCAGAGACAGAGGGAAAGAGAGAAGACGCTTATTTAATCTTCTCCTGACTTCTCTCTGATTTCAGTTTTGCAGGGAAAAGGTCAAACTGCCGTCTGTCTCTCACACGGATAATAAACAGCTGTTAAACTCCTCCATCAGTGCAGGAAACATGGAGTCACTCACTGGAGCAGTGTCTGAACTCGAAGCGTATGTGGGATCCTCTGAAACGGTCAATGGGAATCGGTAGTTTGATGACTTCACTCCAGCGGGGGCTGTTGTTGTGGTACAGCACGAAGGAGCGATGCTCGGGCAGGTTGGGCTCCCCTGAACCTACACTGATACAGTCCTGCAGGGGGAGGTAGAGAGAGAGGTAGAGAGAGAGAGAGAGAGAGAGAGAGAGAGAGAGAGAGAGAGATAAAAACTTTGGCAGAGACCCTCATCCACGTCTTCATCACCTCCGACGATGGAGTCCTGTCCTGGTCACCTAGCAACAACCTGAACCGATTTCATCCTCTGATCAAGGAGCTGACAATTGATCCCAAACTCTGTTTCAGGACGTCAGTGATCCGGTTTGATTCTCAGCTCTGAGACATGAACAAGAAGAAAACTCCTTCCTGTGATCCTGTTGATCCCGGACAGCTCAAACAAAGAACTTCAGGAAACGTGATTCACACAACATGAGGTCGTGTTTCAGGCAAAAGATACAGACTTGGTGAGAAAAGATCCTGATGCTTGACTGTCGATCAGTTAAAAAGACGTCAGGAGTCATTAAAAACATTATTCTCCCAGAAAAGGTTCATATTCACTGTTTTTTCACCTCTCGAATCTTTATGCCATTTTACGATCTAACGACAGGAAGTGGCTTGTAAAGAACCGTGATGAAGCTCGGAGTGAGAGACTCTTTTCTTACCTTGAGGATCTCTCCATCGGCATAAAGCACAAAGATGGTGACTTCAATGTTCTTCTGGACGCTCTTCCCTCCTCTCTCGAAATCCCCTCGCTCCAGCGTCAGGTACAGGTCGTTACGGATGTCACCTGGACCAGAACAGACATTATTGGTTATTCTAAACTATAATCTAATATCAACAAAGGGCCAACAATTCAAAATGCCCACTCACAACATTTTCTTTTTCCACACACAGATTATTATCATCATAACCTGAAAAGAACCTGAAATATTCTGAGTGTGAAAAGACATTTATGGAGGCAGATGTTTTCTCACACACTGAAAACTGAACACGTCTCACACACGAGACTAATGACCCGTGTTAACGTGGTCGCAGTCATTTATCATTTCAGCTCGTCCTGATAGCGGAGGCGTCTCCCGTAATGTGTGAAGATGGGACTTTAACACGTTCCCCATCACTGTCCGAGGGGAGGAGTGTGTGACATGCATGTTTAATGTGAAGGTGTGAAGGACACGGCTGCATGTGTGTAGAGGTGCATAAGAGATGCAGCCCTGCACGTGATGGTAAGAGATGATAAGATCAGTTTCTCTGAGGTCACTCATGAGCGCCCCCTACACAACCCGGAAGCTCTACCTGTGCTCTCTCTCTCTACAGCTCTACCTGCTGTGAAGGTCTAGGACTCTTCAAACTGTCCCCGTACAGATGTAAACAGACGCAAAAAGACGTGGACTCAGTTCTCCGCCTGCTCGTCTCCTGGCGAACCTCCCGTCGACTGAACACAGGACTCACCGGGCATGATGACATCTGGGAATCCCAGTTTGCGTGTGATGGCCACGCCTCTGCTGAAAATGAGAGGGTTCTCCCTGCGGACCTGCTCCATGTCGCCTCTCAGCAGCTGCAGAGAGATGATGAGGCCTGAGAGGATGGAGGGAGAGAGGGAGAGAGGGAGACAGAGAGAGAGAGGGAGAGAGAGGGCGAAAGAGAGAGATATTATTATATATATTACGATATTTATTTTGACCAGAGCCAAGAGCCTTGTGACGACAACACAACCTTTGACGCCTTCACTTCCACTCAAACAACTGTCACTAACGATTCACAGATATTTTACCATAAACACAACTCAACCATGAAACCAGGAGACGAGGAGGCCATGACCCAGGTGTGTAACAATATTTTGACTTCACTTCTGGATGTTGGGAGGAAGTGGAAACGCATAGTTCATCTTTTTTTACATTCACCTCTTCACCAGAAAATTAAATTCCTGCCGTATGTTTCTGGAAAAGCCGTCAGCTTCAGTGAAACTGCAGCTGCGTATCTGAGGGGCCACAGGACCACGACCACATGAGGTCACCAGAGGACAGTCGTCCTCCAGTGACGCAAATTAACTTGATTCTCCCGCTGATGTCGAGTGATGACATCGGTCAGACGGCAGCGGATCTCCAGGCTGAACGAGTGTGGGAAGTCTGTGCGTGTAACTGACATTATGAGTGTGTGTCTGTGTGTGTCTGTGTGTGTCTGTGTCTGACTAACTCCTCGCTCACGCTCCACAGACTCACTGACTCTGCTGGACTTTCTATGTAAAATCAAGGAATCTCTGTGTCGTCAGCTTCAACCGAACCTTTGCCAGGGATCAAGGCTACCTCTTAAACCACAGATGTCCCAGAGACACACACACACACACACACACACACACACACACACACACACACACACACACACACACACACACACACACACACACACACACACACACACACACACACACACACACACACACACACACACACACACACACACTCTGTTCCGTACCATAGTTGGTGCTGGGAGCTGTGTATTTGGTGCTGGACTTGCGGATGATGTTCTCATGGATCTGGTACCATTCGTTCTCATTGTTACACCTGGAGAACGACAACAACAATAAATAACTTATAATGAATAACACTAAAACAATAACATATTCACAGTAAGGTGCGTGACTGTCTTTGTATTTTACTCCATATAAGGACATATTACATAAAGGTAAGTAAGTGTGACTCATGTAGAAGAGAAAGCAACAAATAAAAAACAGCAGCTGAAACCGTGTGTGAGTCGTACAGAAGAAACACAGATGAGGAATAAACTGGACGAACAGGAAGAGGAACCACAGGCTTATAATGATAATAATAATAATCATTATTATTGTGTGTAAGTGTGTGTGTGTGTGTGTGTGTTGCAGCCACGTACGTGTACACTTTCAGGACAAAGTCTTTCTCCTCCTTCAGCTCAGAGATGGTCTGCAGGACGTCGCTCATGGCCAGGACGGCACATCCGTACGGCCGCCGGTATTGAACGTGTGGCGGACCTTTCTTACTGTCGTTCAGCAACATGCGACCTGCAACAGGAAGTTGTGTTGTCGTCACACAGAGAGAAATACTGGACACACACGAGGCTCCTTCACATTCAATCAGCAGCAGACAAACAAGTAGACAAATATAAACAAGAGGACATTTAAAAGATGGAGAAATAAATATTCAACATTTTTAATTCCTTCTCTTGTAAATAATGACTCACAATATAATGCAGCAGCACTAACAACTACTAGAAGTAGTAGCAGCGTGTCCCTCACCTGTTCTGATGACTTGTGACACGATGTACAGATCTCTCTTCATGTCTTTGTTGCTCAGATCCTGCAGAAACCGAGAGAAAGAAGAAAACACACAGTTCCTGAATGAGAGCTCACTGTTTCCTTCTGTTAGACAAAATGAGTTCCACCACAGAGAGAGAGGAAGAAGATGATCCACACTCAGTATGAAGACACGTGTTCAAACAGACGAAGAAGGATCCCTCTGCAGATTTACTCCTTTAAATACTTCAGGCAAAGTTTGACTGAGAGGAAATGAGTTTGTCGCATCATCGGCTGCAGAGCACCGGAATAAAACTATGTTCATCATCACTGGAGTCACTGGTGAATTTAGACTAAAGCTGAATCGTCTCCAGAACAACAGGGGGCACTGCCTCCTCACTTTTATATTCTTCCCCCTCAGTTCCTCATGCATTTCAACCAGCTGTGTGTGTGTGTGTGTGTGTGTGTGTTACCGTGAAGAGCGCACACAGCCTCTCCACCTTCTCTGGATTCTTCGGGCCTCCATTCTTGTTCAGTCTCACCATGAACTTCTCACTGGAAAACAAACACAACAGCGACTCTCTTAAACTCTGCATGTGCTTGAGTTAGCGGCACTTTGGCACATGGAATGGGGGAGAACAGGGTTCGAACCGACAACCCCCTCTACCTCCTGAGCCTCAGTGTTCTCTGCTTTGGAAGCAAAGGCAAGCGACGAGAAACACATCAGATTACTGCACTTTTTAATGTAACGGTTCACATGTTCAAATAAACAAAGGGGCATTAAAACTTTTCAAGGGGACGAGCTCATGAAGACCCTGGAAGTCCACCTCCTCCGTGGGTCAGGCCGACCTCTGATCAGGAGACACAGCTTCCTCTGGGAAACACCCACCTGAGGAACAGGATTAAAGTCGACACTACGATCGATATTTTCCAGTCTCTATTTAAAAAGACTCAGTAGATAAAGTCTGCAACAACAATTAGTGACTTAAAGTTCTGTTGACATGTGGACGAGAGGCTCACACACAGGAAACAGTTGATGAATGTGCACAGGGCATCAACCTTTTGTCCCAGGATCTGATTTTACAAAAAACAATCTGCAGAATTGCTTCAAAGGCCAAAGACGGTGACGTCAGTGTTGCTCATCAGCATATCCTCCTCCTCCAGGCTCCAAGGTTGAGAAGCTCGAGCAGTTTACCCCTGGTGCCCTCGCTGACTCCTCGGGGGGGATTTCTGGGAGATAGAATTCTCTCAGATTTCTCCTCATGCCTCCGCTCTGCTCCCCCGCCGGCTGTGAGGAAACTCTAAAGCAGCATGTCTCAGCCTTTCTTCGCTTCAGGGACTCGGCAGAGTATCGTCTGCTGGTGTCAGCGACTCTGCTCCTTCACCCGTCTTCACCCAGAGGGACGTGACCACTTGTTTTATTCAGTAAGCTGCAGCTTGACATTAATGCAGCTAAGCCTCAGATGCATTATAAGATTTCTCCATTCAGAAGAGACTCTGATGGGGGGGGAGGAGATGTGGTGCAGACACTAATCCATTGACACTTGCTCATGTTTCGTCTCTGTGATGCACACACACACACACACACACACACACACACACACACCAGGCTACGAGGAGGATGATGCATCTGGAAACACAATCGACTGACGCAGCATCGGGTTGAGAAATAAATGTAATTCCTGAGTTTCTGAATCAAGCTGGAAAACGTATAACGTGACGTAAATGATGATGTCATCAGGTGCTTGTGTGATGTCATCGTGAGGAAAGGACCCGCTGACTCGTCGTGTGTTTGTCACTTTCACTGGATTTGATTCTTTTAATTCAGGCTCCATTATTCAGCTCATTCTCACAATGAACCATAAACAGCAGCAGGTTAATGCCGATGTTTACACCGTTCAAACAACCACGACGAGGAGCGACAAATCCCCACAATGCACTTTGTGTCCGACTCTTTGAACTAAACAGTTTATCCTAATTCCCCAGAGACTAAACAAACACACACGACGAGGGGGAAGAGAGGAGGTTTCCAAATGATGTTGTCATACTGTTCACACACACACGCAGACATAAACACACAAACAGTCACACACAAAATTGTACATTAGGCACAAGTGTACTAAATATAATTGTGTACATTCATCATAATACACACGTACAAACACACTCCCACACACATGCACACACACACACACAAAAGCACTGACTCTAGTATATGTCGACATGGATTTGAAAGAGGAAACACAAACAACGTAGATACAATCAGAAAATGTCCTGTTTGATACAAATGTGTTCAAACACACATGCACTGATTCTGCTGTGTGCATGAATACAC